>JABVXW010000127.1:0-148064 GCA_013365375.1 Litomosoides brasiliensis | reverse complement strand
TAATAATAATAATAATAATAATAATAATAATAATAATAATAATAATAATAATAATAATAATAATAATAATAATAATAATAATAATAATAATAATATTAATATTAATATTAATATTAATAATAATAATAATAATAATAATAATAATAATAATAATAATAATATAATAATAATAATAATAATAATAATGATAATGATAATGATAATGATAATAATAATAATAATAATGATAATAATAATAATAATAACAATAATAAACAACTGACAATAATAATGATAATAATGATAAAAAAATAGTAACAGTAAATGTTTGCAAGTAATTTTTTAAATGAGAATTATTAGAATTTGATAATAAGAAAATATGATATGAAGCAGCATCGGTAATAATTTATTTAATTCCTCATTCGCCACATTTTACATCCAAAATGAAGAGCAGTTGATTTAAAGTCAGGTGGCAGTAACTATATTTATTTTTTGAAAAATAGCAGTTCTTAAAAAAAACCTTTGCGTGGAACAGTTATAGTTTGTATTTAAAAAGTTTTCCTCCCAATTGAACTCATCGAACCAATAAAAAGCAAACAAAATTCTAATAATTAAATAAAAGTTGTAAATTTTGCATGACTATTTGGTCGAACTGCTAAATTACTATAATTATGAAATCTTAACATTGTGAATTTGGCAAAAAAGCAATTAACAACAATGTTCGACTAATAAGTTGGAGCACTTGCGGGAATTGTATTTTACTAAAAAAATATTCAATTTCTGACAGTAACACAAAAAAAAAACAGCAATACATTGGAAGGATAGTTCAAAGCCTTAGCACACAAGTTTCCTACCGTATTTTTATAATATCACCGAAATAACTGAAAGTGATATTGTTCCTCTAGTTCTTTTATTCTTCTATTATTCCGCTCTTTATCTTTCTCTTACTGGAATTTTTTGCGAAGTAAAATGATAATCCAAAACGAGTTTTGTAAGCCTACATTTTGCCTAGCATTAGTTTATGGTGATGTTCTATGAGAAGAAATTATGAAAATCACGCATCAAGTTTGTTGTTAGTTTAAATAAAGGAGGTCATTAAGGCCCTTGGTTTGCCGGTTTCCTCCAAAAAACCTTGTAATCACTGTAGTCAGTTAATTTTTATTTCCAGAAATCTTAAAATTTGAAATCAGTTTGTTTTTGTGGAAATTTTGCTGCTCTCGTTGCTGCAATCTTTGTTGAAGTGTTGAAGCCTTGAAAATGACAGATGTTAAGGATAACCTCCGAACTCTATAATTAAATACTTGAGATCAGTGCTAAATTTCTGATCCCTTAAATCTTGCAGAAGAAATATAGCATTTAATTATGAAAGGAGCAAAAATGCTAGGAATAAATCTGCGAATAAAATCTAAAGAGAGGAATATACCTAAACATTGGTGAACACTGAATACACGCCACTAATATATTGCTTCACTTCGGATAAAGTTTTTTAAATCATTTCAGAAATAACACAATCTCTGTTATCATTAGTTTACTGGGTAGCAGGCAAGTCAAGCGATGCACAAACTATTTGATTTAAAATAATGGCTACTTTGTTTATCTCAAACCCACAAAAATTTTTATCCACCTACTCAATTCCCTTCCATCCCCCTCCATCTCTCTTTCTCCTACTCTTAAATCCCTAAAATTTGATGGTTTATAATCAGCTTGCTTTACAATTTTTATTAGTTACAGTCCCTGTCATCTGAATAACTATTCCTCTCTGACGCTGAACAAAAGAGCACTTCATCAAACTCTACCGAAATAGTTTGTAATTTATTAGCTAAAATATAATGTAGCAAGTTGCACCTATTTTTACCTCACAATTTCCGATCTTTATTACATACAAAAGCGACTAATAAATTAATACCCGAACTTTTTTTAATGTCAAAATTTTTAAATTTTATCAACGTTCTTTACAGAAAGTAGAGAGAAACCAGACGTATAAATTATAGGAACGTGGAAAGTCTCATAAGCAACCTAATTCAGTTAGTTATCAACTGATTCTAAGGTTACCTTGATTTTTAGAAATAATACGCATTAGTTGCAGTTTAAAGTCCATTCGATGAATTAAGAAAGATTTGAAAAATGTCAGCACATGTTGCATAACCTTGAATGATTTCGAGCTCAGCGGTAAAAGCAAAAATTTTTGAATTTTTATCAGTGATGATTTCAATTGATTTAATGAGAAAAGTAAATGTTTTAGGGACAATGCATGCTTCGCTGAAAATTTCGATGGCAATGAAAATGTATGATTAGAAAATAAATAAACTTGGAAATTGTTGATGATTGCAGGAACAGCATCATCGTTGCCGTTTGGATATAAGGGATAATATATTTAACAACAACGTGACATCGGACGTCAAATCAAGCCTAGTTACAAATACACACACGCACGCATACGCGTACAGTTACGTATATCCATATGTTAACAAGTACAAAATATATTTATGATGAAGTTATTTGATAAAGTATGGAGCTGACAGGCGGTTAGAAGATACATCGAAATACCACGACATTGAACAAATAATACCAATTTTGTGTTGGTTAAAAAATATTTTGAAATCAGTGATTGAATAGGAAGTTGTTGAATGCTTGAAAAGAATGGAAACAATAAATGGATAATTTTACGCAATGTTTTAGTTAAAAAAGAACGTAGAATGATTGTTTGATGGAATAAATATTTTAAAATATTCGCGTTTCATTAGGCTGTATTAACGGTAATGGCGGTAATTTTGAAGAAATAGAATCATAAAAAAATCTTTTGTTTACAAATCTTAAAAAAAACACTGGTCATCAAAGTGCATATTTTATTCATTTGAAGCATAGGAGTGTGCTGATAATGTATTATTCTGAGATAACGATTTTAAATTTGAGATTTAAAATTGAGAAAGTTCAAATTTTTACTGGAACATCATAAACAACAGTTATTTTGTATGCTAGAGTGTAGCTAGTGATCAGAGTGGACTATAAATTACTCAGTTTTCTACATCCTTTGCGCTTTTTGAAATAATAATTCGAAAAGGAGAAATGTTGATTGATAGGATTAAAAGGAATTAAATGTTCGGCAAAAAAAAGGAGAGAGAGAGAGAGAAAAAACTTTCAGTAAGTTATTTGCTTGTTGTTGGTAGTGAATGTTAAGTAAATAAAGTGGTTTAGTTCTTGCAACAAATATACATTGTTTTCAACTTATCAGTGTTAAATCCGACAACTTCCTGCTCTCCAATTCTCTCTTACATTTTCTCTCCTTCAGTGTGTGTTGTTGGTAATGCTAGTGGAAGAAGTATCAGTGAACAGGTGCTTAACAACACTCCACCATTCTTCCTTGCGATTTCGTTTGGAAAATGGCATCCAGAATTATTAAAAATAAGAGAAACTCACGCGTTGTTGCTTCACCGTTACTTGTGTAATTGTGTGTGGTTGCTGGTAATAAATATCATCGAATTTATTCCTCGCTTTTCATTCATTTGGCAATTATTCTTCACCGATGCATACATATAACATATCTATGCATATGATTTCCGCACACACACACACACACACACACACACACACACACACACACACACACACACACACACATTTATAAAATAATCATACAATTAGCATTCCACTACTTTCGTTTCTTTCACCGTGTTACCTGAAGATTTCTGATCCCAGTTTCGCCTGCATGATCCATGAGTTTTAGAAGTCAAACAAAACTTGAAATGATTTTTTTTTTGAGCGAATTAAAATGAAAGTAGGAAAGATGGAACAGATTCCAGGAAACACACTGATCAATTTTAGATTTCAGCAATCACATTAACAACAAGTCTGATGTCACAGTGAAAATCAGAGGGTAGTGAAACGAGAATTTACAAAGACTAACAACGCGGTTCATGTTAAACAAAGTACATAGCTTGTTATAAAAAGTTTTGAAAGTTATCAAATTGCTTCTTCTGTGGACGAGATACATCTTTTCTGCCTGTTTCTCTGCTCTTCGTCTGGTCACTTTTTAGGATAGTGGTTCTTGCTGAAAAAAAAAACTGCTGTCAAAGAATACTTCTACCTTCACTGCTTCAAACAATTTACAATTGAGAAAAAAACAGAACAAACAGATCGATCGTTGGGTGAAACGTCCGTTAGATTTAATCTGATCTAAGTTGGTGAGTGTCCTTGGGCGTTGTACATCACTCATCATATTCATATTTCCTTTAGCACCACATTAAATCAGTCCATCCAATCGTCATTAAATGCTTCCCAAATATTTTCAAAGTGTGCCAATCATAGTTTTTCAATGTGCTAAAGTGATTTATTGCACTGAAGGAAGAGGTTGGAGGATGGACACTGGCTACTTTAAGCGTTAACGTATTAGGATTTTTTAGACTCCTTTTTAGAGGAAGTTCGTAGCAAGAACAATTTTTTGGTTCATCAAGCTTTCTTATTATGTTTCACCTTGCTTCAGTACGATCAAAAGTGTAGTTAATTTGTGCTTCGCGAAGAGGCTGAGTGAGTTATGAGAACCACTTTATCAGCGGTAGATCTATTGCCTGAACTGTTGGTGATTGTTGCTGGAAATTTATGCTCATTAATAGTTGAAAGTAAAATTAGTTCCAACATAGGAGATGACAAAATTGATAAGAAGAGGTGGACATATAAACCAAGAAATGCTGATTCTAGTTGTTCAAACTAAAAAACTTAGCAAACAGCAGTTCAAAATAAATTGAAAGTGAATTAAATAGAACAGTTCACGAGCAGGGCACTTACGGGCTGTACGTGACGGGCTGTGAGCTGCAGATGTGATTTTGGGTAACTTTTATTTTTAAAGTGGAAAATTAATTTCGTCTTTTTAATGTATTTGCGTTTGAATATTATGTTCTTCAGTTTGCTGAGAAAAAAAGGTAGAGCAAAACTAAATGGTTTTACCTTCATAGCTTTAAAGTCATAGCGTTCAAGAACATTTTTCAAGAATCGTATATCTGATGCTGTTGAAGTGTCAGTGGAATAGTTGATATGCATTTCTGGATGTTGTTATTATTATCAGCATTTATCTTTTCGACACTCCCCCTAGGGATAAGTCTTAAGATCGGTGAGTTTATTGAATTTATTTTGCTTTAAAGAGAGCAAGTTTGTAATGTAATTTTCGACCGCATGTTAAAAAAAAGTTCTCGTATGTGTGAATACATAATTCTACTTGGACTTGTTTTTTTTCCCTATCTTCCTTTTCCAGCAATTATTGGCGGAGGTGTTGGTGGTGCATCTTCCGCATATTTTTTGCGAGCACTTGCACCACCTGAAGCTAACTTCGAGATACATTTGTTTAATCAAGGCAATATTGGAGGTAATCTCATTTGTGTTGCATTCCTTGTTGGACAGATCAAATTCAAAACACAGAAAGTGATACTTTAGTCAGTAGTGTCATATAGCTGTTATAAGCTATGAATTTGTTTCGAGACGTCCTTTGTGTTGTTATTATACCTGATACGTTTATCTTTGATTTCATTTATGTTCAGTGCATTTCCTAAGTCAGTTTTTCAATTTATAGCAAAGAAAGTATAATAAGTTACGATGCTTAAGTCATAATTTTATGCTATGGAATATGTTTTAGGACGACTGACAACTGTTCAGATGCAGTACAATGGCAAGAAACGCATGTTTGAAGCGGGTGGCAGTGTTTTACATCCTGCAAATCTTTATTTCAAAAACTGGATTGAAAAGTTTGGTAAATAATTTTAAACTTTAGACTATGAATTGTGGCTATAATTTTCATCACAGTTACCTGTTTTGCTAAAGTTTTTTAATGTCACATAAATACTTTCTTTTCATCGTGCAATTTTTGGGCGAATCTAGTACAGTATGAAAATTTATTGAATGAATTAAAAAAATTGAATGGACAAATTTTGTACAATTTGAAAAAAAAATGTAGTGAAAAATGAACAAATTTAGTTGCATTGTTTTAAAAATATCCAACACAGTGTTGGTATTATCTTTCTCAAATCACAGAATTGTATGGTTGCTTAAAGTTACTTCAGTTGAAATTTTTTTTAATAGGATTACATAAGAATAAGCTTCATGAAAAGGGTATTATGGGCGTATGGAATGGTCAGAAATTTGTGTTTCTTGAAAGTTCATGGTATCTCATCACGGTTTACCGATTGCTGAAAAGATACGGTTTTGATCCGTTGAAAAGCCATTTTGAAATCAGCAGACTTTTGTCAGATTTCGAGAACATTTACGCTATTCTGGAGTAAATTTATTTCTCTTCTACAAATAGTTTCTCAAATCCAGTGAATTGTTTTTATTCGTATAAATGCTGAGAATAAATGATAAGGCTTTCGTTATTTGAAATAAATTTATACTTGCCAGACATTTAACCATTTGTTTTATTTCACTTGCTGATCAAGGAGGACATCATTAGGCACTTTGATTAGCCAGGGTAAATGGTTTGATACCGTGGATGCAATGGTAATGGCAATGTCAAACAGCCTTTCAAAATTAGTAAATAATACAATGGAAGAAAATCTTGTTGACAGTGGATATCATAATCCATTTATCATGGAATTTGTCAGTGGAGCACTTAACTGTAATTATGGACAGTCCGTTAAGGTTCAACTTTCAAATTCTAGTGATACAAATTTTACAACAAAATCATTAGTGCTTTCACATATCAAACTGTCTTTTCCAGTTTCATTCATTATATCCTGTATTAATAGCGCATGATCGTAATCAGATTTTATGTTCTCTTCATCACTTACAGGAGATTAAAGCTTTTGCGGGCTTCGTGGGTCTAGCTGGGTCTGTATCTGGACTTTATTCGGTTAATGGTTCGAATAAACTTATTGTTGAGAAACTTATTGATTACTCGAAAGTTAAATTGATTAAGTAGGTGTTTAAGTAAAATCTTTCCATTTTCTTACTTGAGACCAGAAAGCCTATCATAGTTAACAGTCAAATAAGAATGTTTTTCGGAGCGTTCTGTGCTGAGGTTCAGTCTTGTTATTTTAGTGCAGAAGTGGCCACCATTTCCAAACGGAATAACCAATTTATGTTATATGGAAGTGATGGCCATGAACTTGACGCTAATTATAATTATGTCATTGTTGCGGTTCCCTTACATCAAAAGCAGCAGATTCAAATAGAAGGTATCGCAAATGTCCATTTTATCTATCTCGTGTACGATTTTTTGAAACGGATCGAGTTTCATGTTAGGAAGCAAAGAAGGGTTATTCAGTCTTTACTGTTTTTCAACCTGTTTCTAAGATAATGATTGTGATTAGGCAAGGTTTTTGCGAAACTCAAAGCTCTTCATTTAGATGTAAACTGGGAAGGCCAGCGTGGCAAATTCAAACAAATTATCGTAACGTTTGTGGAGGTTCTTTTTTGGTTCATTCCTATTTCATTGTTATATTTCCGTACGATTCCCGCAATCAGCATGAGGAAAAATGTTCGGTAAAATGATGTCTCTTGATATGTTTGCTTATCCATATTTAGATTTCACTTTGCTATTGGTGCAAGTTCTATAGCCCTCGAAGGTAGTTCATTTTTGTACACATTATTGAAAATATAAGGAACTATCACTCAAAAAGTAGAAATAGAAATTTAATTTTTGCAGGGATCATTGCGTGCAAAATATTGGTCATTGCCTGAGAGTAATATATTAACTGCAATAATTTCGTGTAACAACAGTTTGCCATACAATTCGATAGGTAGCTTTATTTGTTGTTTACTCATAATAAAAAGTTGTAATACTAATTTTCCTCATATACTGAACATTGTTTCAGCTGAAACTTTACCTGTTGATTATCAAGATGAATCCTTGTCGAAAACGGATTCAAATAAAATATGGAAAATATTTTCCAGCAAAAATCTGACTGACTTAGACCTATCGCTCTACTTTAATAAAATCAAAAACGTTAAAAGGGTGAGATTATATTTCCTTTTACTTTATTTAGCTTTTTTAAATGCATCTTGTAAAATATTAAATTCGACTTTTCTAATCTTGAAGTTTTCAAGTCTTTCTTTCGATTAATGCGCAATTTTTAGATTTCGTTTCTGGCCTACCCAGAATACAAAGAATATCCTGTTGATCGTCCTAAATTCCGTCTAACAAAAAATATCTGTTTCGTGAATGCAGTGGAATGGTTAGCAAGTAGTATGGAAATGAGCGCCATCGGCGGCCGTAATTGCGTTAACATGCTTTTAAGGGACTTTGAACTTATTGGAATTAATAAAACTACAAAAACGGAGTTGTAAAAAAATTTGGAATTACAGGCGACTTAACATGTTATCATTAACCAATTGGCAGCATTATGCAAATTGTGTAGTACCTGCTATTAAGAGTATTGCTGTTGATTGCATGTAAAGTAGTTAAAACTGCTCAATAAAATTCTATTTGCTGTGCTTTTTCTGTTATAATGACTTCTTCACTTATGTAAGCAGCGTATTTGCCGATAGCAGAATACTCCTGTAACCGCTTTCCTTTGAAGTGTATTGGGTAATGAATATCGTCTCTTATTCATTTGCAATAGATTGAAACATTTGACTCGAGAAGTTATACATTCGAAATTGTTTTATCGCGTTCTGTTCAAAACATGCTCCCTCACGTAAATACCCAGTGAATATTGCACATGAAAAGAATTTATTAATCATGAGGTTTAGTGAACATTTCTTCACGGTTGATGAGATCATGTTATTATCAGCAATTCAGATAGAAGGATTTAGGAGAAATTAAGTAACAGTGTAAATTCAGTAGAAAGATGCAACAAACAATAAAACAATTTATAAAATTAAAGGGTATGAAGATAGTTTTGGATTTATCATGAGGGATACATATTTCGCGACGTAAAAACGCAAATGCATCATGAATTAAAACTGGAAAATTGCAACGGAATGCAGAATGTAATGATCAACTATAACTTAGATAACTGTATTGCTTTGATTTTTTTCCACTGCCCAGTGTCTGACCCTGATTACCACCCGGTCACTCATTCCCTCACCTTCGTCTTCCTCAGTCAGAAATGCGGCAATCGTTAAATTTAGGTGGGAAAGTAGAGTCATTATTTGACGGTCAGTGTTGTGTTGGCGTTAATCCTTCTTCACGATTTCATGTTTAAACTTATATTTGCTGCTTGCGTGTTGACATGATGTTTCTGCTGTTACTGCTGAAGCAGATTGTTGCAACTGAGTTTTTTTCGGGATATATGTTCATAGCATTTGGGAGGATTGAAAAAGAAAAGACAAGGGCATCGTGGTTGGTGGGACGACAGCTGCTAAAAAGGAAATGTTGGGGTTTCATCCTGAATGGATTGAGGAAATATCAGAATATATTGATAGGGAACAAATAGAACTGAAGCACAGCTTTAAGTATTCCCTTCCCGACATCGGTAGAATAGTTATAGCAGGTAACCAACTATCCGAGTCAGGGGATGTCCACGGTTATAGCAGCTGAGATATCACCACTCTTCTTTCATATTGAAATTGTGAAGTATTGTGTATTTTACTAGTTATATTATTGCATGCTGTCAAGTGTATCAATTTTGTTACGGAATGGATATTCTGTATATGCCCTTGATTTGTCGTGGAGTACGATTATTTGTTTTGAATTTCCATTTACACCATTTAAAGTGATTGAATTATTCCCTTTATTGTAGAAAAATGGTGGTAAAGGGTTGGGACAGTGTGAGGTGGGGTAAGTGGTTCGTTTTTGGTGGAGCATGTGTTGTAGGTGGTGCCGCTTTTTGGTGGTATGTTCGGAAAACCAGAAATGTAAGTTTTGGATTATGTGAAATTTTTAAGACGTTTTTTCCGTGGAGCGGATATTATAATTCATTATAATTCAATTTAATATATTTGTGTCAACTGTCCCTTATTATCATTTCCGAGTTCAGTCTCGACGGAAAAACTGTGTCATTAAAGAGATGAGATGTCCACCTAATTGCTGCTCTTGCGTTTAAGTGTTTTCCATCTGACGTATGCTTCCACCAAACATTAGAATGAACAGGGAAGAACAAGACAGCGCTGGAATAAAGAAATAAGATGCAAAAAAAATAATCGCTCATTTTTTATGATTACAGTTTAAGTTTATTTGTTTACCAAAATTAAAAAAAAATAGATTTCCATATTTACTGTTTATTTTGCAGGCAGGTAACGGTTCAAAAAGCAGCATTCGGCCTACTGCTTCTGTTGCTCCATGCCTAGTGCTTTTTACAGGTATTTAGAAAGTAATCGAACAGCGTTGATTTGTTTGTATGTAATTTTAAACTTAAATCTTTTGCAAAAAGGCTGATGTAAAAGTAACAGTGTTTCAGGTATGCAAAGTTCGAAGGAGGTGAAAGATAAAGGCAATGAATATTTCAAGCAGTGTTCTTATAAGAAGGCTGTTGAAGCTTTTACAGAAGCTATCAATCTTTGTCCACTAGAATACAAAAGTCATCTTGCTGTATGCTATCAAAATCGGGCTGCCGCCTATGACAGACTGGTACGATTATGATTCTGGTTTGAATGATTTTGGTGAAGTAACGGTCCTTTCTTATCATTTCTGTATATCTTAGCAGTGCATTGCAAGTCTTTTGCTATCACTGCTTTTGGTTCATATTTTTTACTTTTATGGAAGAATTTATGTAATTTTAGGGAGATTCGGAGCGATCAGTCATGGACTGCACGAAGGCATTAGAGTTAGACCCACTTTATTTTAAGGCTGTAGTGCGACGGGCAAAAGCATACCTATCACTCGGTAGACCAGAAGAAGCATTAGATGGTATATTATTTATATTTTTGTTTATAGATTTGTAAAAAAAATTTTTTTTTTGAAAAAAAAGGTTTTTTTATAGAGTTTGCTTTACTGACGACGCATGTTTTCCTGCTATTCTATTTTAAATATTTTAATGAGTAAAAGTCTTTGGTTCCATTCTTTACAAGAAGATCCTTATGTTTTTTCTTTCCAGAATATCGTAAAACTTTCTACTTTATATATCATCTGCTTTAGAAATGGATATACTATAATTATTTCTTTTCAAAATAGAAATAGATTTTATTTTTACAGATCTTACTTATGCTTTCGTCATGAATCCAGAAGCGTCAGAATCACTTAAGACAGATGTGGATAGCACAGTTGCACTTGCTGCCGCCAGTTTGGTTGAACACGTAGTAAGGCTTTGTTTCCTCCTTGTGAATTAGATGTAAAAACAACTATATAGTTGTGACGAAAATTGCTGGTAATGTATGCACTAGGCATTAAAAAATGGAGCATCACAGGCGGTAATATAAGTAAAGAGCTCATCTTTTTGGTATCTTTTAATAGTAGTGGTTTTTAAATTCTGTCGAATTCATGCTTTATATTTATCCTTGATTACGAAAATATTTTAAAATCTCCAGAAGAACACGCGAGAATCCATACCAGTAAGAGATGAGTTAGTGCTGTTGTGGCGTAGTTCCTATGTCAATGATCCTATATTGCATGACTTAAAAGAAGAATCTCATTCCGTTAGGTATGAATTAATTTTGGATACTGTTAATAATCTTTAGGTATAAATTTAATGAACATGAAAATAAGGATAACTTTATTTATTGGAATGTATTAATATCGTTATTTTGGAAACATTTGATTTTTGATTTAGCAAGTTGTGATAAGTATTTTATTATTTAGTATTTCTTCTAGAAATATAATTTTTCTAAATTGTGTCAGCTAGATTTGCATTAAGAGTTTAAGCCATGTAAGTCTATTTGATCATTGCTCAGAAAAATGCGTTTTTGGATAGGAAAAGTTACAGTGCTTGCACCGTTAAATTTACACATATTTTTTTAATTTACAGTCCCTATCATCAAGCACTCGAAGCAATACGACAAAGGCGTTACGAGGAAGTTATGCCTCTTATTGAGAATGATTTAAGGATTCAGCAGTCAGATCCAAATCATTTAAATGTGACTTTTATTCTTCGTGATTATATACTTCAAGCGCGTTTTGCTCTGATGAAAGAAAATGTAACGGTTAGTACCATTTCTATGCGTATTTAATGTTTATGTAAATTCTTATCATGATCTTATCATGACTTTTTTTATCATAAAATATTTACCCTAATTTCAAAGCATCTCAAGGCAATGTCATGAATTTCTAATTTTCGAGCAATTTAATTGAATCTGACTGGTAATTTTTACTTTGTTATGGTTCATATATTTTAAATCTACCTACAGTTACAATTAAAATAGTTTAAAAGAAGGAGGAATTGCTGAACATATACACTGTGATGTGCAGTATTTTCTCGCAGTAAGACAGAGACAGAACTTTCCATCGCCAAATTCTACAACTATTTTTGCGGTAACAATAAAGATGATTTGGAGACAATAATGATATGATAATCGACTGTTTTTGTGTCACGTTTGAGCACCAAAATAGTGACCTGTCATCGATTATTTCATGTTATCCATCCGCAGGCAATTTCTTTCTTATTTATCAAGCGTATTACAGCTTGAGTTGGAATCCGTCATATAAATTTTCCTGTATATTCTAGTCACTGAAAGAAAACTTAGCTGCTTTTGACAATATGTGGAGTACGTTGAATGAAGATTCTCGACGTGAGACAACCAATAAACGTTTTCGATCAATGTACCACATTTTGCTTGCAGCATGGAAAATTCTTGAACATTGCAGCGATGTTGAGAGGTACGTTTTGCTATATTCAAATATTCATCTTTTTGATGAAATGTTATCTGGATTGTGATCTTTATTCATTTTTTCTCAACTACGGGCCACTATTGTTTTTCTTGAATCTAAAGAGCGAGTAGATAAAGGAAATGAAAGTCATATTTTCCTTTGTAGACCTATGTCTTTTTTTTATCCGTACATTTCTAGGATAGCTTCGGAAAAATTGAATTAGGAAGTGTCAGATGCGATAATCTGTGTGATTAAAGTTAATGTTATTACTGCAGTGAATTCAACCACGCTGTGGAGATTGACCAGACGAATGTTGATATTTACTTGGGTGCCGCTTTACTTTTATCTGAAAATGGGCAGTTGCGGGAAGCAATTGATTATTTAGACCAACTTAATAAAATTGACCCAGCACATCATCTAGTCAGGTATGTCTCTTTCACCTATATTTGATTCGTATTCCCTTGAATTTTTTTGTTAATCATTAATCTATTGTGTTTTTGTTGTTTTAAAATGATCTCTCACACATTTGGAAGTTTGCTGTTTATTCAAGGTAGTTTTTATTTGAGGCATATGAGAGCAAACTGCAAAATGGCTTTGAAAGCTTCGGTGGGTGATATTGGGGGTGCTGTTGCGTGTATGGCAAAAGTTGATCAGCTCCTACAAATGAATGAGAATGCTGATCCTGTGCTTTACCTCATAACTGGACGAGTTTGTTCTTGTTTTTTTTTTTATATCTCACCAAAATGTGGAGTGTCAAACGATGCATATTTATAGTTGAGCAGCCAATCAACACTGTTTGTTTCAATCAGTTTATCATTTTATTGCATAATAAATTCGTTATCGTATCTGTAACAAATTATGCGCAGTAATTATTTCAGCTCTATTATGCAGCTCAAAATAAAGAGCTGGCAAAAGCTTCATTTAAAAAAGCTGCTGAAGGTATTCCTGACTATGCTGCACCAATGTTTTATCTTGCGTAAGTTTTGTAGATATTTTTAGGTTAAACTATGTCATGCTTCCCTCTAAGTAAAAAATACTTATTTTTTCCGACAAAATGCCTTTTGTTTTGTTTTTTTTTTCATATTTTTGATCTGCTTCCATCTTTTAGAATGGTAGAAGCCGAGGAGATGGAAGGTTCTCCAAATCAGATGGCTGTGCTGGAGTCAAAAATGAAGATATGCTTGGAAAGAGAAAAAGCTAATCCAGATGCTTTGGCCATTCTAGCAAAAATAGCATTTCAAAGGTTTGTTTGGCATATGTACTGATTATATATATATATATATATATATATATATATATATATATATATATATATATATATATATATATATATATAGGCGTTTAGTACAACGTGTTTAACAAAGCTTTCATAGTTCCGTATTGGACATAAACTTTTTGCAAGGGACTCATCACGATAATACACCGTTATTTATTTATTAATTTTTTTTATTTTCCAGGCAACAACTTGATGAAGCTTTGCGTTTATATGAACAGTGTATTGAAGTATGTCCGGTTCATACAAATGAAGCATCACTTCTTCCAGCTGTGACAGATTACGTACAAATACGTTCTCTGCGTAAGGCAGTTGAGACATTACAACGAACTACTGCACCAGCAGTTGATGCGCCATGTAGTGTGCGTTAGTTGGCTTTTGCACTACGTTGTGTTTGTAATGTTGTATTACTACCCAAATATCTTTACCTACGCTGATTTGTCAGCTTAATTTTTTCTTGAAACCAAAATTGGTTCAGTTTTTGAACTTTGTTGTAATCTCAGCCATGTTGGCTGTATCGTTGTGCTGAAAAGACTTCTAGTCATCGCTTTCCTTTTCTTTTAACTTAGAATTTCAGACTTTGGACACCTAGGACGGAAATACTGATGCCTAGGCATTTCATTGTTTTGACAAATTTTTTTTAAATATAGAGTTTTTAACTTACACTTAGTATCATATTTTCATGGAAATGGGTACATTTTTTATAGTGCCGACTTATATTTTCAGAACATCTGTAGGCGCAGAGGATTTTGTATTCTGTTTCTGTTTTATTTTTTTTAATGCTAACTGGCGGAGTTATATGCTATATAACTTTTTTATTTTGATTTTTAATGGCAATGATTCATCGTGCCAGTATATTTGTCTTACAATTTCTTGATAAAATATGTTCATACCTTGCTTTCGTTACAGTTCATTTCGAGAATGATCGAGCACAGATGAAAAAATGAAGCAATCCTTCATTATGATTATTTGATTCTTGTAGACATTCTCTTCCCGCTGTGTGCCCTGTTTTATTCTGTTTCTGAAATTTAAGTGCAAACACTATGACGGCGATTTAGGGATCGTTTTACTTTGAATCAAGTAGCTGTTTAACCCTTTTCATTTAGTTGTTTGAACTGTTTGATCCTTTTAACGGAAAAAATTTTTGCGTGTCGGAATTTTATTTAGTCTCGAGTTATTCCTGAAGCGATCGTCCTTATTCTCTGGAAAAAAGGAGTGCGAGCGGTGGGTATTTTGTTCTGATTGGAGTGGCAGTGTAAATCAGTTTGATAGGATCGACGTCGTTTTAGATTCACAATATTACAGCGATTCGAAATGTCATCATGTCATTTTGTCGGAAGAATAAGAGTGGCATTTTAAAGGCCGTTGACCGGCAGTTATTTGCAAGAAGACATTAAAAGCGAGAGATGGGTGCACTTCATGACTTTTCAACTTAAATTACTTCTAAATATTTGATGAGGAACGAAAGAGCGACCAGTGACTGCTTGTATGTTAAACTAATGCATAATAATACTGACTTCCAATCGAACAAAAGTTTTTGCTAGCTGCTTGCACTTGTACCACGGGAGCTCTATGTGAACATTAATATTTTGAATTTTGAGTCAACAAAATTCGCGAGCAATGATACTACAGCTGATGTATAATATATCTTCACTTTAGTAGAGACAATCCTAATGGGATTATTTTTCAACCACACTGTGGCGCATACTATATGTGTAGATTTTGTCGAAAGGAATCCGTAGATTTTGAACTCAAGAAGCTCCGGTTAGAAGTTTTAGAATTTCGTGCTTGAAGCTTCAGCATGGTTGTTTATTTGCAAATTCAACGACAATTTTAATATTAGTATTGCGAAAGACATCAAGTGGTCTTCGATGAGATTAATGGAACTGGATATACTAGTTTTATAAATCACAAAAGTGTCCTAGTAAAAGACTTTGTCACTTGAAACAGAGTTGATTTTAGAATGAGAAAACAGAAAAGCTTGGATGAACAGAGTGCCAGTGATGTTTTCATCAACTCGTCCGATTGTTGTAAAGGAATCATCATTTCAACGATTTATTATGCTAAACATCACATGCGTAACATCTTGTAAAAAAAAGTTTCTTGGATCATACCTTTTCTCCTCCCCAACTCATTCATTCAGTAATGAAAATTATATAAAAATATCTGCCCAAGTAGTTTCAGTAAATCTGGATAAGTTGACAAAAACATGTTGTATTGCAGATTTCTAAATCTTAAATTCTTAGAAGTCTATTCTTCAATATTTATCATACTATTGGTATTTATGCTCAATGAAAAGTGTTACGACCAAAAAATTAGAACTCTCATGGTTATTATCTTTAAGAAATAAGCGACATAACAGCATTTGACCCCTGATATATCGAGTATTGTATGTTTATTGTGACAATGCTGTGATTGTGAGGAAAATGATTCGGTAACCGGTTTCTCCAATCCACGATGATAATGATGAGTGGTGATATTGACAATGATGAGATAGCAATGTCTTAATGTCTCAGAACTGTTTGACAAATGTGACACATCCAATCTATGGATACTATTACATCTTACGTCATTTCATCTTTTGGTAATTATCCGGAAATTTTCAAAAAATTGTAGTAATCTTAAATGACTACGTACACCTATCTTATATATATATATATATATATATATATATATATGTATACATGTATTTGTGTGTGTGTGTGTGTGTGTGTGTGTGTGTGTGTGTGTGTGTGTGTGTCTTCCTTCGTATGTATACAGTATGTATGGTTGAATAGTTACATTCGACAGCAACCGCCATTTTCAAAAATTTTGTTCAGTTGTCATGATTGCCAGCTGAGGTGACAATTCCAACGAATTATTTCGTCGTCGCAAACAAATACCAATCAACTGCACACAGCGCCGGCAAACAAACCGCACACAGCAATGACAACAGCGACGACATCTGCGGTGATAGTGGTGCGAAATTACAAAACAACCCAATCGACTTGGAAATCACTACTTTGACAATTCACAACTTGTTTTAATATCAGGTATCCACCCCCGCCTACCCCACACACCAATATTCAGCCACACCACTCCGCGGTATATCTTTCTCGCTTTTCCTACCATCACTCTCTGCTACTGCTACCATCGTCACTTTTGATTTGTTCAAAACTTCCACTCACAAAGTCAAAAAGGGCGACTAACTCCCCCACATCACCCTTTCTCAACAGTTCCGTGTGTCATTTGTGTTACTTTCACGATATTTCACTGTGATCCTACGTATACTTTTAAAATTAGCACATTATATCCAGCAACCTGACCGACTGCCACTTATTTAGATTGAAATAAACTCTGATAAATAGACATACCCTCATTTTTTTGATCCACCTGACTGATAAGAACTCCATTTCCTATTGCCTGTTTAATCCTTCGTCATGTGCGCACATTTTCCATTGCCTTTGAATTTGGACCACGGTATTCTAAGGTGTAAAATAGACACCTAAAAATATCTAAAATGGTAATCCACAGTGCTGATCAGTTAATTTTACCTAGAACTTTAACCTACTGAGGAACCCTTAGCTTTAAAAAAAATAACCTACTGAGGAATTCTTAGCTTCAAAATTTTTTAATCTCATAAATGTGAATCACTGCGGATGTCTATTATCATTGGATGAATGGTACAGTTCGCCATGCCTAATGTTGTTCGCATTAATTCCAAAACATCATAACATATTTTTCATTCGTTAAAAAATCCTGGAAGCCGAAGGAAAAGTTCTAGAAAAGTGGGCATAGGTAAGATATTCGGTAAAAGAAATAAATCGGTGGATTACAATTTTTCTACTCGGTGTTACACTGAGGGAGAAATTGTTTCATTGAAATTATCGACTACCGAAATTAAATTTTCAGTGTGGTAAAATAGTAGTGATGGGTTGGAACTCTTTTTTGAGCCAAACAACGTTAAATGATACCGAAGTGTTGAATGAAGTTAACGACGTTCCAGAGTCAAAATCTGCAATTATCCGAAAATCTGATGGTTAATTTGACATTCCTTTTGAAATATTAAAACTTAAAATTCAAATAATTCGTATCACACTTCATGATTTCTATGCAATAATTCGAAAGATGCCGCATGTATTTCTATAAATGCATGCTTTTCAAATGTTATTAAAAATTTCCTTCTTCCGATGAATTAAAAATTTTTTAATTTTCGAATTCAAAGGAGAGAATGATTTCTTAACAGGTACCTTGAGCGGTCTTGTATCAATGATTAGTTGTGCGACAAATCAGGCTTACTGTATAGTAGCTCAAATCGATAAATCCATCAACGATAAATATATCAGCATTAAACCAACCGATGATCCGCAGTGTTTTCAAATCGTCGATATCCAGGCTTGAGTTCTTATCTATTTTGCGATGTCAGGACTAGAGTTTTTATCTACTGAACAAGATCTGCATTACGAATTTATACTTGTAACTGCACATATCTTCATCTCTCATTTAAATTAGAAAGAGGGCAAAATCGGCTCATAATATTGAATCGCGTTTTTGCTGTCAGTTCATCTTATTTCTTTTTTAGTTAAAATTTTTGTTGAAACAATTATTTTTCTCTTTCAGGATGTAGCTGAGGATCTGAGCCTGCAACCGATATTTATACAGGTACACCATAATCCTAATGGACGTTTACCTTTGCAGCATCTCATTGATCAAGCTGCTGAAAGGTTTGTCTATTTTAATTTGGAAAAATATATTAGCTTTCTTCAAAATCCATAAAATGCATAGATGAATAAATTGAAAGAAATAGTAAGGTAAAAACTCCTTGATTTCATATTTTATTGCCTTTTATTATTTATGATTGCGTTGGCAAAAACTAAGACAACTTTATTATCCGCTAAATGTTTTACATTTGAAGTCCTTGAAATGAAATACTATGGTAATTTAAAATTAACTTCGAAATTTTTCATTTTTTCAAGATTGTACAAATGAATGTTTCAACGGTCTTATTTTTATATTTAAATTTGTGCCTCTGATTTAACTAATTTTTTCGCATCTATTAAAGAATCGCAATACAATCATCTTAATCCGCCCCACCCAATTCAATTTCCTTATAGAACCGATAATTCTTAATTGGCATTTCAGGGCACTAGGGCGATTAAATCTAGATTTGAAAAAAAATGTTACCGTTGACCTGACCGATAAGGATGATATGAATATTTGGAGGGATAAAGCTGGCTTCGTTGTTAGAGACAAAATGCAGCTATGTGAACTCACTGTCAATAAAAACGAATTTCAGAGGACTCTCAAAGCAGTGGAAAGTAAGATTTTCTAAATTTTCCCACAGGAACTGGAAAATCTCCGATTTTTGGAAGAGATAGAAAGCTCTCGTTATATCAGCGCTATCAGCGTTGAGAATCGTTATTACTTTTTTTGAATATATTGTCCTATCATGTAATACCTCTGGAGCAAGGCGAACATAAAATTTCTCATCGGTAATTTTTCCAAAAATGCAAGGTTATATTTAACTGACGTCATTAATCCAATGTACATGAATGTCCTATTTGAATTTAATGATGGCAAAAGAAATTAACCGCGCAATTTAGTGCGGTAGAACTAGGGAAGTCTCATCATCATTCGCTGGGAAAGTGATGAGAAAAAGTTAGGAAGATAAAGATTAAAAGAGTCCATCACATAGTGTTATTACACAGATAGGTTTCTTGCGCTGTACGTTTTTTCATACGTAAGAATTCACTCCAATAGGTTTATCGTAACAAACATATAAGTAGTCAAAATGAATAGCTTCCACCGTGCATTTCTCACAAGAGATAAAAAGACACTTTAAATATTATTACAACAGTTTTGGATATTTTGTTTGAAATAATTGTCACAAATAACTAATCAAAGAAAAGATTTTGTTTACCTTGAAAAAAATCAGTTGTGTTAATTGACTACTTACAGGAAAAGTAGTAAGGGTTGGAATAAAACACGAGTGCAAGTATCGGGAAATGGAAGAGGAACAGCTTATAAAAATTTTTATGTTCTAGACGTCAAAATTTCTGAATTCAATGGTTCGCAAATGAGCAAAGTCGTGGAATTTGATACAGCAGTTAGCAATGCAGATCGCAGCAGATTTCTGGAATACCTCTTTAAAGATGCAAATGTGCGTTTCTGTAACGATTTTTACCTGGGCAATAATATTCAAATGTATAAATTATATTTGGTAAAGCTTATGAAATAAGGGACATGCGTGACAAGATAGTTTAAGCAAAAGCCTTGACTAAATATTTTTATAAATAGTTTACAGTCTTAAAAATATGACATTACAAATTATGTTCGCTCAGGTACTTATTGCTGAAAAAGAAGAAACATCAGAAGTGGATGGTTACGGAGTCTTCCGGAAAGACCGTATTCTTAGTGTTTACGCAAATGCCAAGGAAACTGCTAGTGCTATAGTGCAGGAAATACTCCGGACAATGAATTACGAAGAGGTATTACTATATATTTGGAATGAGTTTGGTAACTTACACCTGTTAATAAAAATGGACACACTTCGCTGATAAAAAAAATCAACCATAAAGTACCCCATTTGTTTAAGTAACTGACACTCTCCAGCTACCTTATTTATAAGTTTGAGTCTTCTTGATGGCTTACTATTCCAGTTAATGCAACAAATTTTACACGTAAAACACAGTTTAATGCTATAGGAAGCAAATCACTGTTAACTAGAAGACGAAAGGACTTCTGACATTTATCTACGATCATAAGGTAAATTAAGATCAATGTTCATTTGCCTTCGATTTCGGTTCATTTAAACGATAATTTCGAAAATATTTTAAGATAACATTTTGTACAATACGAAACCGCTGGAGCGTTGAGCACAAGGCAAATACCTGCTGCAAAGAGATCATTCGCCTTCACACGCGTGCACTACTGACAGGCATCATGTGGGACCGAATATTTGTTTTAAACGCGGGCATAAACTTAATCTGAGTATTGAGTAATATAGTTGAAATATAACCATATTTCCATCAAACTGCTCATTTCCCAGATATGTACAAGCAGCTTTTCTGGTACTTGCATACCACACATCCATATTTCTTTAAACATAACTGCGAACAATTTCGATTGAGCTTCCAAGATTTTGATTTGCTATATTTAAAAGTAGAACCAGCTATTTGTACAAAACATATCGATCTGTTATTAAGCATTCTTTTTCCTACATTTCTGAATGACCTTTGTAAACACACGTTGGATAATTCAATAAATTTTGTTGTTTTCCAAACATCTGAAGCACTTTTCTCGTTTTATAAGTGTATAAGCAAAGTGAGTGAGTTCCATGAAGTTGTCAAACTGTAAATAATATGAAGGAAGAATTAAATGAACAATATTTCAATTATACCTGAGCCATGAAGCCAAATATGCCAAATAGTATTTTCTATTCTGTGTCATGACTCATTCCAGGATCATCCGTAAAATCAACATTTGGCCCTAATTTTATATATGAAATGGCTTGTTTTAAATCTAACTTTAAGTTCGACCGATATATGCTATTATTTTTCGAAATGGAACTAAAAATGTTAAAGTCCTCTCGATCAACAGTTTTCTCAGCGTTAAGCTTTTCATTGACTGTTAATGTCTCTTGGAATTCATCTTCAACTGTGGCCATTCGTTGACCACAATCAATTTTTGCTGCTTCAGCTGCGCCCATACCTCCTACTCGTTCAACAAAGCGTGATTTTAATTCTGCAACCACAGATCTTGCTAATGTTTCATTCGACTCCTAAAATATATTTTGGTGAGAATAAAAAACTTGTCTAATAAACCGTCACATTTGGAAAATCCAATTAAATTATTCACTAACGTTTACTACACCATATTAAGGGTGGAAGGCTTAGACCTCACACTACACATCATCTTCATCAGGCATTGCCTGCACCCTATTTTCCGAAAAGTGAGCTTCAATTATCCACAAACTTACGCCTTCCTGCCATGAAGAGAGAAATTCACTCTTCTGGTGGTCATCCGAAACGAGAGGGAATCCTTCATATATCTGCAAAAATAGGACTACTAACATGTCGTAACACCTTAGAAAAACGACGTACTGCTTAAATTTCAACTCATTGAGAAAGAAATGTACAATTTCAAAGGAATTTTGTTATATAAAGCAACCTTTTCAACCGGTAGCTCGTCCGCAACAGAGTCATCTTCATCAATACCTTCTGATATTGAAGAGTTTGATGATAAGTTTTGATGCTTTATATCTTCATGTTCTATATGTTTTTCGAAAGTAGAAAGTTCAATAGCTTTTCTTAATATTTCAGCAACATACAGAAATTTTTCTTCTTCTGGTGTTTCATCCCCATTCAGACTGTAACATGAAAACCTGTCTTTTAGAAACTCCTTCTTTAAAAACAAAAGTTACTCTAACTATGCTCATGGTCCAAATTAAATTTCAAAACTGCACGGCAGGAATCATCATGGACAGTGTAAAAAATAATTGATTAGTAAGTAAAATTGACATAGAAAACATACACTTCTGTAGCGAAACTGAGATGTGCTAAAATCTTCTCGGTAGTTGACAAAAAAGGCGAAAATTTTCGTATTTTCTTCTCTTCTGCACGGCAATCACGATAATTGATAAATTTAAGGCTCCATAGGAGCCTGCCCAAAAATTGTCCTTTCAAGAATTTATTTAAACATATCTCAACTGAATAGAGATTACACATATTAATTAATCAGAGAAATTCCTAATGCCATAAAAAGAACCCCTTTAACAGTTGGAAAAAAATGCATACAGATAAGAAAAACGAGGCTTTATTATTTTTTTCTATTTTGGTTAGCTTAATTTGAGTTCGAAACAAAATCCAACTGAGCTCAACCAAATTATGTTAAGGTAAATAGATTACAATTAAATTTATTCATCTATTAATAAATAGCAACCAAATTTTAGGTAAAGTATCTAGATACTATTGAGAAAAAAGGAACTACAACGCGGATTTTTCCGCACAAATTTTGGTTGAGAACAACTACAACCAATTTGAAACAATTGATTTGTTCAAAAACAAACTATTTCAAATCTCACCTAGACTTGCTGTTTCTCATAACCAGCGTTTTGCGAAAGAGATCCAGAAATCTATGTATAAATTTGTGAGAATAACGCGATAAATCTAACAGAAAAAGTCGAAGATATTCACTCCGTAAAAGGAATAATAGTTGCCATAATTCCTGCATATATAACCGCAAAACTAATAAATAAGTGTGAGAGAACCTCAAAACCTCTATCCACTATGATAAAAATAGTAAAATTGATTACGCAATTATACACCAGCTTTATATTAAACAAAGGTTAAAAATTTATACCATTGGGATATAATAAAAATAAATTGAAAATAGATGCTACCTTTAAGGAAGATAGCTGAAGAAACTCTTCGCATATATTGTCTTCTAAAGCTAATTTCGACATTCCCTGTGTAAACATATCACACAACAATTCCGAATCATCACACCTAAAAGATTGAAACCTTTAATTGTCCCAATAACTTCCCACATTTTGCCCGTCAACCATACCACTCATCATCTCCATATGATAAGCTGACTGTAACAAGAGAGGCCTCGGCTTTGGGAATGCTTAAACACAAACCACTACAATATTTATGTTGTTGCAGAACTCTAACTAAAAAAAACAAACATACCAACTGTAAAGTACAGCAGTAGAAATTACCTGCACAAATTTCTCGTTATACGCACATGACACTGGACTTCACAACGAAGCGCTTGCAACAGTTCAAGCCGAAATGAACGTAAGCACACAGTCGGATTCATGTCACATTTCCTTTGTAGTCTAAACTGCACAATGCGACAGAATTAAATTATTATACAAATTTACTATCCATCACGTTTCCAATGTTTGATTAAGAATGATACAATTTGAAAGAAGAAAGTTCACTTGACATTTCAGCATTTCAGTATCCATTGCTTCATGCACCTGACTAGAGCGACGAAAAAATCGCTGAGAGACCATAGAAGTGGGATTTGTATAAGTCGATGACTCATTAATTTATTACATATATAATGGAATTAACATACCCGAAAAAAGTTACTTCTCGACATCGGATGGCAGCAACAACACGGTGGAAAACAGAATCGAAATCAGCTGATACACTGATATAGAAAGATATGATAAAATAACAAAACTGCTCAGTAGCCTTTAACAAACCGATAAAAAGTGCAGGAAACACCAAGATGCACCAGACAGAATGAGAAGTATAGAACCAGCAAGCAATAACGGCAGCAATTACCGAAACGCATGATAAGAACTGAAAATATTTATAAAACAGGAACTGAACGCAGCGAGAAAACCTAATGAGGATTTTACAATGAATTTCAAACCACCATCCATTGCAATTGTAAGAGATAATATTCCAAGACTCCGATAATACAGGATTAGCAAATGAAACTAAACAATTCCTTTGAAACACATAAAATCGATGGAATACTACTTTGGAAGAAATTAGTGTTTCCCGCTTCGATGTCAAATGATACTCAACCATTTCCAAATCCACATCATCCAATACTTGCTTCTCAATAAGCAACTTATATACTTTCCAGAAAAAGTTTGAACCAAACAAACATTCCACGCACATAAACACACTGCAATAATATATCAACAAGTAATAAAACAATCAGCACCATCAACACACCTCCATGTTCAAATAGTAGTAATCATGTTACCCCTACCATTGAAGCCCAATTTCTAGATCAGTGATTAACCAAGGTCATCCCTCAGCTGCATGATTCCTCAACCCAGTATTATTCAACAGCAGCAATTAGATATGTACTTGAACAGTATATAATGCAATTGCAATAACGGCATAATGAATATCTATATTTATTACTGAAAAATAAAACATTTTAAAATATTTTAGAAATTGCTTGATTTACAAAGTGAGAACTTGACAACAGTAAAATTACTTTTCAATTTCATTAAACCTTCGATACAGTAAAAAGTTCTTCCAGGATATTTAAATTACAATCAAATTACAAGAAATAAGAAAAAATACTAGTTACGGCTTCAGAAAAAGAGACCATGAAATGCAGTTAAGCATAACATTCCACAATCGACAAATTATGAAAACCAATCAATGCACAAGAGAAAAAACACAAACAAAAAATGTTTTGATCGAGAACTTCGAGAACCGACAACAGAAACGGCAAAAGCTTCTTGAATCAAAAGTGAAGTTAAACTGTACACTGTACATTTGTGAAAACATTAAAGGCTTTATGCTGACTTATATGAGAGTCAGCGACTTTTCCATTTCAATATTTTGTATTCGCTAGAATGCAAAGAAAAATCAGCTGAAGAATAAAGAAATATTAAAACAAAAAAAGCTTTGAAAACAAAGTGTTACAACGACATCTTATGCGATTTAAAGAAACTTAACATTTCGACAATAACTCTGCACAATGGAAGAGTGCGACATATGAATTTAAAATGAAATCATTAGCGTCATGATCATGATCGGTGATTGACAGCATCGAAAAAAGATAAAACGACAATTTATAAAAGAAAAACCCGTACATACTGACTAAAAAATTTCATAGTTTCTGAAAAAAACCAACATTTTCATATCTTCACTTCAATGCCTGATCGCTCTAGTAAACAGGCCATAGCTGTGTGTTTTAAGCCCACTCGCTCCAGTTGATGATTGATCTTAACTTTAAGGCTTCTGAGCCGAGTTGATGCATGCACCAAAACTAACAACAGTGGAAGCGAAAATGTAAGAAGCACTGTTACCACTTGAACTATAGCATAAGCGAAAAAATAAAATGACAACAACATAGCACCCAACGTAATGAATGTGTGGTCGTGACGTGCCTGAAAAAAAAACAATTTCTAACGTTATCATTTATCACCACAAATCGCACGATTACCTTCCACTAAATTTACAGGAAGACATCTCATAATTCAAAACTATGTTATCCGAAATATCCTGCTTAAAAATTATAAAACCACACCGAAAACGTCAGTGAGACCAGTGGGATTAAACTAACATCAGGGAAAAAAACTGCACATTTAAGGCAGAAATTTATTTTGACAATAAACAGAAACTACAAGCCTACCTGCACGAAAGCGGGATTAGACGACAGCGAAAATATGAGTACAGCAGCCACAAATACGATAGCAACCATTCCAATAAAAACATCACGTAACTGTACTGATGCACAAATCAATATGGTAAGTGAGATAAAAGCAAAATAATTTGTTTGATAATATAACAAATTGCTCAATATACGCTTATTCCATTTTGCCAAATCACGAAATGGTGGAATCTGCAATTAAACCACTACCGAAGATTTAGTTTGATATAAAAAAGTGTTATAAAGGAAGAAGCTTCAGGACAAAAATAAGTGTATTTAGGTGTGCCAAACTGGAAAAATTAAGATATAATGGTTGGCATAAGAAAACAAGACGGAAAGGGTCAGAGTACCAAAGCCTCGAAATTGAGTCCTGGACAACATCATTTCAACGCAAACATATTTGGATATTATAATTTTCCGTCATACTTGATATACTGTGATCTACAAGACTTAGCTTAAATCAAAAAGGCTTAACAAATAAACACGCTGGCAACAAAATGAATATTTCCGGTTAACCTTTGGAGAAGCAACGAGGAAAAGGACAACTTAGTAATCTTCACCAACAAACACCATCGTAAGCCTCTAGTGAACAAAGGTCAGAGCTAACCTCAAATCTCGATCTGTCGCAGAAGAATTCACGAAAATTACGCATTGGTGGCACCTGCAGAGAATTTATAAGTTTCCAATTTTCTTCTTTATCACTGGTTTCTTGCATCATTGCTAAAACGAAATTTCTTTGCGTCCTTTCTAAATTATGATTCGCACAGCATTATTAAGCATTTTCGGCGATAAGACACTGCGTCCACTCCGTTAATCTAGATAGGATAAACAGATGAATCAAATTTCCGCGCCTCTTGTTTTCAGCTGATCTAAAGTTTGTAAATGGTGTAATTTTTAACGAATCGATACATTTACAAACATTCTGAAAATAATTTTGACTGAATAAAGATTTTATTTCGTGCTAATCAAAACAGTTTCTTAAAACCACTTTCAACCACTCAATTTTCGAAATGAAATTCCAACCCATCAATTCTGAAATTTCGCAAAGCAGTAACCGATCACACTAAAACATTAGTGGTGTAGTAGTGGTATTGACAACCGATTTTTTTTCAATAGGTGAAGAATATCACTACTCTCAGGTATTTGTTATAACCACTACTCAGACAACTCTCCATACGCATCTCGGTGTTCCAAACTACATTGTCCATCACTTTAAGTGGAATTTACTCGAAAAACACCGCAAAGAGAACACCTTATTCTCAAAGTATTAACATAATATGTACACGGAGTTAAACACTTAGATCGTTGAATCAATATCTAAAACACGAAGCCGCGACCACACTCATTGTGAGAATGATCTCGATGATGGAGTCGCTCTGAAAACAACCATAACTCCGTGTACATATTATGTTAATACTTTGAAGATTTCCGTTTTGCTTCCACTTTAAAATATAAACTTATTACAGATCCCATAAGGAATGGAATAAATATCTGGAAGCACCTGCTGCGGTAGAAACTCATCTTCAGTGGCTTTCCGTTGAAAACTTCTTTCATAAAATATTAAGACGAAAATCTATTACCCACAGCTTCACATTGTTGTAAATAACCTTTACAAATGCCAGTTGGAAAAATTTGAGAGAATGCAATTTTACAAGGAAATTGAGATTCGTTTCCCATGAATGGTATCAGTCCACCACATCCAGGTAGGTAAAGTGGCATTTTTTTTACCCACCACCTAGAAGCTCTTCAACAACGATTTAAGTCAGCAACAATTATCCCGCTACTTCCTCTAACATTACGCATTTTCCTTCAAGATGTCATAACAGATCACAGGGTGCCTCGAAGAGTGTCATTATGACAAAGATTTATTTGGCGTTGATTAACATGAACTGTCAATCAATCTGTCAAGCATTATGTTCCGAATAAGCTTCATTTTTGGTTATCAAACAGCTTTCCCAATACCTTCAACGGTACAAAAAGAGCTACGATTATTGTCCGTAGAAATTTTTATTAAAGACTACTAAATAGAGTGGTCGAAGGTATGCATACAATACGTGATCTTTAAAAATATCAGTCATTACAGCTGTACATAAAGTATATGGAGGTGAACTGTAATCATCAGGTTCCCTTGGGAACCCTTTTGGCATAGATTACTGTAGGAAAAACTGATGTGGGTAATTCGTTATGAACAGGTGCACACCAACGCACCAAGTTAGTAGCTGAGTGCAGATTATCGACTGTTTCGTTAAGTGGTGGTGGTTGCAGAGTGTAAGACGTGACCTTTGAAAATTCAGGAAAATGAGTTTTTTTGTTCTGGTTTACTCTATTTACAACAAGATTACTTTTCAGGCTGGTACGTTCGTTTTAAAATTTGTTTGGGTTCCAACAGGAGGTGATTGATAAGTCATGGTTGGTATTAACGATTTTATTCAGTCTGACGTAGAATTGCAGTAGATACTGTATTTTGTGGTCAATTGTTGATAATATTTCAGTCCGTTGTTTCAATCTGCGCCTATTTCAGGTTACAATTGTATCAAAACTTGATACAGCCCATCGTCTTACTATCGTAAGTTTAATGTTCGTATGTTCTACTTTGTCCTTATGTTTACGTAAAGATTTGATGCACCCAAGCTACTGTGGTATTCTTTTTCTATTTTTCTACTACACATCTATTACATTGGCTGAATGATTAGAAGAGTTTATGAACCTTTCGATTTCCCAGTAGGGAAAGCAGTTTTGATATTTGGAGCAGAAATGTATGAATAAAAGGTCAGCGTATATATCATTGATTTATTTCAAGTTTCATTGTTTTCCTGAAAAGTACTTTTTTCCAGCATGACGCTCAAATGAATTATTATGGTACTCGCCTTGCTACCTGCTCCAGTGATAATTTGATTAAAATATTTGAAGTTCGTTATACTGATGTGATTTTTTTAGGCTTTTTTTTATATTTGACGTAGGAAAAGCATAAGCAGTTGGTCTGAAAGGATAAATTATAAGATATTTTGGAGCAGGGCAAGTATGTTACCTAACAGAAAACCGTGAAGCCAGAGTGATGGTCCAACTTCAACTACGTTTAATTTTCTGTTTAGATTTTATTTGTTTCTTGAAATAAACGTTTATTTCAGCTAAAACCGTCGGGACAGACGTATCCCTCGGCTGAATTAAATGGCCACACTGGTCCAGTCTGGCAAGTTTCGTGGGCGCATCCGAAATTTGATAATGTTTTGGCCTCATGTTCATATGATAGGTAAGAAACTAAGATATTCCTGTTATGAGTTGCATTGTTAACAAGACAAATCGAGAAAGGAATATGAATGTGTGCTTTGTCAACAGAATCTTATTGTTTTAAACTTGTTACGAACATTTAGTTCTTCGTCACTCGTTTACGGTTCATGAAATTCAGTGATTATGTGCTGATATGGATTTTCATTCGAATGTGTGCAAGATCTCGTGATGACGTTAATGACTGTTTTTTGTATGATTGAATCCATCACTGTTTATTTTTCTGCATTATCGTTGTTTCTCCTCTGAAATTTTATGAAATTATAGACGAGTTATCATTTGGAAGGAGATTTCTGGCAAATGGCAAAAAATTTATGAGTGGAACCACCACGATGCAAGTGTTAATTCAATAAGTTGGGCACCTTACCAGTTTGGTCTTACGTTAGCCTGTGCATCCACTGATACTTCAATATCGATATTGAGCTTCAGCAAAGCAAAAATTTGGACACATCAACTTATTATAAAAGCTCATGAACAGGTATCATAAATACTCTAGGTTTGGAATTAGAGAGAATGGATCGAAATCATATACTCATATTCTCCGAGAAGGATAGTGGAGTTTACAGTATTTTAAGTTGTTGTTACCTTTTTGGATTGTTGTGTGAAATATTTTAAGGCTTACTAAACTATCCAGTCTATGTAATAACTTACTGAGAGACTTATTCATGATAGTGGCAGTAGTTCGGTTTGTTGTACAGATGAGTATGAAGGCTGGATTTGTTGAATGCAGAAGGAATTACAGATTTGATGTACAAAATGAGAGAATTTAGAAACCATGTGATTTATTTATAAGAAATGATTTGATCGCAGTCATTGAGGAGCTTTATGAAGCTTTTATTTTGTCCGTGCTTCACCGTCTTCAAGTAGTTGCTCGGGGATATGGACATATATCACATGTATTTAAGTTTTAGGGTTGTAATGCAGTATCCTGGGCTCCTCCAATTTATTCAACTTCCCTTGTTCATAGTGATGGACACGTCATACGCAAACGAATGGCTTCTGGTGGTAATGACAATTTTGTGAAAATATGGAGGTTCGTAAGGTTTTGTTATCAAGTCACCACTATTATTGTTTATTAAAGAATTTTCCAGGTAATTCTCTGCATTTATATGCTGTGTATTAATTTGCAGCTGTTGTCGCTGTGGAAGTCATCATAATGTTATAAAGTAATTATGAATATGGTCTATTTTCAGAGAAAAAAGTGATGAAATTTGGGAATTAGAAATCGCTTTAGAAGGACATATTGATTGGGTACGTGATGTCGCTTGGGCCCCCGTAGCTGCTCATAACGTTAATACAATTGCTTCATGTGGACAGGTGTTTTGTTTTATGTTTATTTCAAACACATTTTTTTTCTATTGAAGGTCATGTTTGGTAAAATAGCACCATTTTAGAATGTTCCACATGGTAGTTATGTATCTTCAGGACAGGAAAGCAATCATTTGGCGCTGTTCGAACGTTGATCAACGACAGTGGTCTGCTCAAGAATTGGTTGCCTTTGATGACATTTTATGGCATGTTAGCTGGTCTCTCTGTGCGACCGTTCTTGCAGTATCTGGTAGCGACAATGAGGTAATCACTGGAAATTAAAATTTTTTGACTCGGACATTTCAAGATTTTCTTTATTTGTAATTGACAGAGTTGGGTCCCACTAAATGAAAAGCAATATCCTTTTAAGGAATGTTAGACTTTATGTTTGGTTATGCTACAGTTCATGTGTAGGTAGGTTTCTTTATGTTTCCGTACAAGGATGAATAGCATTTGTTAGAAAAACTTTAAAAGAGAGTGGGATTAATTCGGTGTGCAGTGAAGAGAATTTTTAACTATACTGTGTAACAGTGGAATACTGTATTATGTCTCTATTTCAGATTTCATTATGGAAAGAAAATCAGAATGAGTGGATACGTATTTCTGAAGCGGAAGAAAAATGATATATTCGTGCGCGTTTCATTGCATATGTTGTTTATTTTTGTATTGATAAAAGATACTTAAGTGAGAAATGCTTGTCATTTAGAGTTACAGTGCTTTCCCATGCTAAGTGCGTACTTTGAAATAATCATCGTTAATGTAGTGCCATTTTTTAAAAAAGATTTCAATCCATTACCATTACTTCTAAGCGCTGTAAGCAAATTTTTAGCCTATTGAGTTCCTGCATTTACTCATGCGGTTTTTACACATACTTGCTTTGCTCACATCCATCTTTATTTTTTGAGTCCTTCATATAACTTCATTGGATTTATAAATATTTCCGATGAGTTACTTGGGCACATCAGTAACCTTGTTGATTTATATCAACATCTGCTGTAGTTCTGTACCACAGTACCTCTGGTTGCTATATGTAGTTACAAATATTCTTAAATCCCTGTGGTTGATGGGCCTCATACTACGAAGTGTAATTGACGGATATTCAGGAACAATTTAATTTCATATGTTCGAATCCTGATAAAATGTTCAGGAAGTTCGACGAGGAAGATATAATCGGTACACAACAGTTAAAGTCATCAGCTCAGGTTCATTTGGAATCTTCAATTTATTTTATTGTCTGGGGCGTACGTAGGATCCCGGGATATATCTAAATAGTTCGTTGCACATTTCTTATGTCAACTTTCTGGATGTTGTAGCTTACTAAATGCTGCAGCTCGAACGTTATAGGTTGCATAGTGCCAAAGTTTAGATACTTTATGGAGTTACACTGATTAATGTATTGCTATTTTCTTCACCGTTTTAGGTACTTCATTTCATTTCAGAAATCGATACGGTCGAAAATACTAGAGCAGTTGCCATTATTAGATGATTATATTAACGATATATTACCTAAAAAAGATGGTTTTAAATTGATCAAATGCAAAGGTTTATTTCAGCTATATCCAATGTTTTATATCCAATTTAAAGTTTCGTTCTTGGCACACTTTTTGAGTCACGTTTTTGGTTGACCATTGAGGGGTCATCCATCGTTCGTCATCATGAAGTATCCATTACCATCATCACTTGTTTTATTGTGATGTAGATTTCCAGAACATGTCGAACTGATTGCTGATTGTGATGGGAATGTACTATTTATCAAACCGAGAGATGTGCCATATTTTCCTACCCTTCGCCTCCTTCATCAGTATCCCTTTATTTTGCCTCATGAAAAGGTTGATGATTTAGATACCTCTAGAACTTTGGAAGCTTTGTTCTCTTTGTCTTAGCTAGTGTCATATTTTTTTATCCATCATGATCATTGGATACAAAAATATTCTTTTTTTTCATAAATGATATTGCCATGCCGAAATCATTCTTACGTCACTGGTTAGTGCATCGAAGTTTGGCTAGTTCACTTTTAAAGTCATTTGGTACTGGGATGAATAATAGAACCTTTTATGGAGATTTATAATCCAACCGATAAGCGTTTCTATTGTAAGGACTTGCGAGAGAGGAATCTTGTTCGATAGAAACGTTAGCGTTCAAGTGAAGAGACATATCGTCAAATTCTTGAAAACAAAGTGACATGAAAAGATTTTTCGAGCTGTTTCAGGTCGATAGAGGTGCTATCAAGTTTGTCCTCAATGGATCTCAAATCATGTGTCGTGGTTTGACCAGTCCAGGTGCCAGATTAAATATAGATGTTCCCGAAAACAGTGTACGAAGCTTTTTTGAATATCACTTTGTATTTATCTCTTGTGCACGACTCAAATTCCCGCACACAGACTTTTTTCCTTATGACATTTACGTACATGATTAGAGCAATCCTTTTGGCTATATGAGCATTGATAAGCTTCAACATAATTCGCATATCCCAATTTTCCATCCAGAACCTGTTATTTATACATTGTACTGAGTTGTTCTTTGCTCTTGTAAAACTTTTTTAATTTTCAGATCGTGGCTCTGATGGCGGAAGGGAAAAAGCATGCACTGGCAATTGGCCTTACAAAGATGTCTGCGGAAGAAATACTGACTGTGAATAAGGCAAAATCTAGTTTCTTATGCAAAGAAAAAGAACACATGATTAATGCAACACTAAATTAACACTTTCCAGGGTATTGGCATTGAAAACCTACACCATTTGAATGATGGCCTTTGGAAAGTTCAAACAGTTTTATGACGACAGTGCACCGTGGAAATAATCCTATGGCAGTCCTGTGTTCTAGTTTGCTTTGATCACTTTGGTCGAATGTATGTTGAACAGTTTTGTAGTACGGTGATTTATCGTGATTCTAAAATTCGTTGCAATTTTATAGTTTACTTACTGCTGACTTGTGAACCGGCTTTATAACTGAATTGAAGCTAACAAAGTTGCATAAAGCTGCATTGTTTATCTTGTTTTCTTTCCAGTTTTAGCAGCCATATCACACTCTTCTAGAACTTATAGCACAATGTAACTCACATATGAATCAGTCAAATTTTGGAGGACTTCTATGATAAAGCTTTAGGTCTATCAATGCCGTAACAATAGGAGCTCTGTAAAAGTCAGAACTACGAGAAGAAACAATAAACTACAGATAACACTAAACAATGATGAAGCTATTACTTCCGAAGGGTTGTAGCTATAGAAACCTGTCCTCCCAACCAGTGATTAACATTCTCGAAATTAGACTCAATATATGGTCGTTGAATATATATGGTCTTATATGGTCCTTCACATGAAAGAGGTTCCCGTGAAACGTGGAGCAGGAAACTGGACAGGGACTTCAGTTCAAGTCAGAATCAAGGAAACGGTACAAGCATATCTACAGTCACATTTCACATCAAGGGACTCATAACTATGAGAAAACCGCTTCAGTTCGCAATATTTTGGAATGTACAACATAAGAAATCGCCCAACGAAAATTGATCAGAAGACATTTCATTGCTTTCGTCCACCTTTCTTCGGCGTTAAATTGCATTTTAACAGAATACTCCATTTTGTTGTCCTCAATATGTTCTCTGTACATTCGGTGCGGGAACCGAAACTAAAACTAATTCAACTTAATTCGCCATCGGACATTCAAATAACTTCCGTAAATAACGAAAATAATGTCTCACGAAGGCAGTTAGAGCACATAGTTGATCAAGATGGGATAAACTAGAAGTAATAAGCGGGTAGACTCACCGTAGTTGATCCATTCATTATTACTATATCCACTTATTACCACTAACACTCATCAATGATTTCCTTGCTAAAGATTCAGTAATATCTTACAATGAGTAATGTATTCAGTGATATATAGAAAGCTTTGTATCATAGTCAACAATATACAGGTGTTATGCCCGCATAATTTTCACGGTCTTATACCCGCATGCTGTTCATGGTTACACAGAAACTGCTAAAATGAGTTGGCTCAGATTCAAAATGACAGTTTAAAGAAAAATCTTGAAGAATATTTTTAAATGTTGAAAAATAATTAGCACAAAGTGCAATATTTTCACCTGTGCACGCTCAATATGTCTCTGCAACTGACAAAAACATTCCATAAAAGCACAAATACCCTCATCGAATTTCTTTTGTCCAAATGGTTTAAAACCACCGCTGCCAAAAAGCGGTAATTCGGCCCCAGTATCCAAACACTGGACAAATGAGTGACTGCCAACTGGCACAACACGGTATATGGTGAACTGAATTTCAAGACAATCTGCCAAAGTCTGAAACATCAATTTACAAGTTTTTTAAAAGCAAAAAGAAAAAAGAACTAGAAGCAAACATATCATGCAATGAACAGCGCCAAATGTAGACCTAAACTTACATTGATCAGCAAAGCCACTTGTCCCCATGCAGCATTGATTTCGCTCCATTCAACCTGAGAATGTGGTAACTGACCAAGACGAAACCCATTAATCGTTCCAAAACTCCCTTGCTTCCAAATATGAAATGCTGTATTTAATACGTTGATTTTCGACAGTCTGTCACGCTGGCTTTTTAAACAATGCATCTCGGCTTCTAAATCTTGCTCCTTCATTTCCATCCTGATCAACTGCCTTAATTATTCATATAACAAACTACAGAAACAGCATCTTGAGTATTTTTGAAAGAATAAGCTGGAATACATATCAAATTGAAAAAAAAGCTCATACCGCACTCTGAATATACTGAAATACGTTTTATAGCCAATACGGCCAATCAAACAATAATCTGACTTATATGACTTCGCTATTACAGGAAAAAACTCCTAAGTGCTCCCGACGTACTAAATACATAAAGAAATCTACCACTTTAAACCTCACATCCAATGATTGACACTGCTTAAGAAGAAACATGAAACAGTGTTAACAAAAAATTAAAGGCAAACAAACAATTTCAGTGAACTGATGTATACAATTTTCCTCCTCCATCTATCCATTCTCCTAACATGTACTCAACAAGATTTTCTTATAAAATAGAGAGAAAAAGAACCTGTGGTTGTCACGAAATACTCGCCATAGCAATTCCGCAGATTCATTTTCAGCATATAATTCACTTTTCTTTTTTTTTAATTCCGCATCCAATTTTGCCTCTTCAGCTTCTAATTTTTTTGATTCTCCTAGCAAAGAAGCCTCTTCATTCTATAATAAAAAATGTAAAATAATCATAATAATGTCGAATGTCACTTTGCATTACTTATCCCAAAATTATATGTTTGGAGAACAGCAGTTCAACAGCAAAATCAAAGCTGATGCAATTATAGTTGGATGATCATGTCAGAATAAATAACAGAGTTGTGCTACCTTCATTGCAGCAAGCTTTGCAGCTATGATATTTTTGTCCATTAAGTGAGCATCACCCCCTTCTTTCAGCGATTCAAGTAGTTCGCGGTACTGTGCACATTCTTCATCTAATTCTTTTAAATGCTGATCCATTCCCGAAAGCAGCTGCTCTGTACAATCCTGAATTTCGTTTAATGGTCAGATCAGACGCGATCAATCAACTTCATAAAACACAACCTTGGCATAATCAGTTACCTCGCACATAGGTCCCTTTAAAGCTGAATTTGAACTGCCTATTACATCATACAGATTTCCTGTAGTTTCCGCTGCAGCACTTTCCTGAACACAAATAGAAAGATCATTCTGGAATAAAAAATGTGCTACACATTACCAACTTACATCTAGCGAATCCATATTTCCAGGGAAACGAAATTTTTGAGAAAACAGTATACCCAACACAGCAGCAAAATGGTTATAAACTGAATAAAATAAATTAGATAAACTGATACATCAGTTAAAAATGGATTCTGATCATCCTCCAATAACTCGAAAACACTCTCATCCAAAACCAGCTTATTCTGACAATTGAAACATGTTGGCATGTTGTCACTCATTTTGCAGCAAGAAATCTTAAGTCTGAAAACGAGAATTTCATCCGAATTGTGCAATCTGCAATAGAAAGTAAGCCTGTCGTTTCAAGTTATAGTACAGAATGAAGCATTTCAATCTCATTTTCACTTCGTATTAATTCAGTAACACAGGAATCTACACATATTTAAAATTCCAATATTAAAATAACTTGCTCCTCGTTCTATGTGACTCGTTCCTCTCACGATGCTTCTTATATGCTATTGGCAAAAGTCTTAGCCATCTCAACCTCCTCAACAATACTCTGTGCAAGGAATTCGCAGATAGCAGAAACGTATTTTAGTGAGTTAACACGATTTCAAAATAACGGCCAATGCATGCACTCCAATATTCATACATCATAACAAAAGATTTCCCGCTGTCACGTCAGGCATCACACTCCTCCATCTTTTTCCATCTAAAAGTTTCTAGCGCTCGCTTTTAAGGCTATGTACTGAACTTACAATAATGCATCTTCCTCCAGTTAATTGTTTGTAAATCACTCATACTTCGATGGAAATCCCAAGCATTACAATTATTGAGCTGTAAGAATGAGTGGGCTCTCAAAGAGTTATAACAGTAATGATACACATTGGTAGTACGTGTCTTTGTGGTTTTAATTGCTGGAATGTATTGTGGGATGAGGCGCTGAGTGGCATGGAGTTGGAGTTGTTCGAAATGTTGGGTGGTGAGTGGGTTGAGGAACCAGATTCATTCCTCGGTAAATAAGGCTTGTGAAAACTAATAAGTTTCACCAAGTCGTCCTTTTTTGTTTCGGGTGGATGCTTTGTAATATTTCCAAAGCAAGTGTTAAAGTTGTGAATCAATTACATTGCAACAGTGCAATCATCGCGAAGGATGAGATTTTCGAAAAGAGTTTCATGGAACAGCTATTACTTTTTTGTTGGTATCAGCACGTTCACAGCCATTTTACCTCTTGAAAATTCACACGGACGACTGGGAGACATACCACTCTAGATGACTGGATATTTATAGTCACAGCAATATTTCCTATGCAGTATGTTTGCTTAATGATATCTGTACGCGTGAACTATGTCCTAGTGCTGGTGTTTGGTTTGGTCTTATATTTCTGGTGTTTTTTAGCACTAAAAAGAGTTGGATTGTGCAACCATCGCATTGCAGGATTCTTGAAATGTCTTGGTTGTGGGACTGGGTGTCCGGCATGCTTAATTATCTCGGTAAGCACATCCTTTTATACATTTGTCCACGTGTTAATAGATATATTTTAGTCTATAGCCTTCCAATGAACGTGAAATTAAGTTACCTCGAAGTTTATTGAACATTTATTTTCTTGTTAGCGTTTGTACTCAGATAAAATAAGTAATTTGCATTTAAATTTCGATGTAAATGTGTGACAGTGTGCAACAATGTTCAACTTTGCCTTCTCTATCCTTAGTTTGAATTTAGTGTTTCATTTGTTATATGTTTTAGGTTTGACTAAGAAAAATGGTAAACTAGTTTTCTTGGGACTGGATAACGCTGGCAAAACGACACTTCTTCATATGTTAAAAGATGATCGTATGGCCCAGCATGTTCCAACACTTCATCCTAGTAAATTGTTTATTGTGATAAATTACCCCGCTATGTCAAGTTACTGTGGTATTGAAAATGGGTTATTTTTTGCACATTTAACTTTACTACTTGACATCATCCCGGCAAACATTTGGAAAATATTACACTTTATGCATTGTGAAAATAGTACGTTGAAATAGGAGGAACTGTTGCACACTTCTAAAAATTTGCAAGGCATTGAAAAAGAAGAGAGCTAGGAAAAAATTTTCTTTAAATATGGTCGGTTCAGCAAAATTAATTATCTTTTACGGGATATTTGTGTTGGAAAATTTTTACAGACGTTATGCATACCTAGTTTTGATTACTGTTCCTGTACCGTTGATACGCTTCAGTTTATAGCGTGTTTAACGAAGTTTCAGCTTCTGAAGAACTTTCACTGGGTGGTATTCGCTTCACGACATTTGATCTTGGTGGACACGAACAAGGTTAGTTCGGGAAATTCCTTGTATATTCCAGAAGTTAACTTTTTTCTGCTTATGATTCTTATAGTGCAAGTAATGTGTCGGAAAACCGCTTTACGACGCATCAATTGCTGTAGTCGTATGTGCTTCGTGCCATAAATCCCAATCATTATTAAGAAATCAATTAAATGAGCTCCATTATAAATATGAACATCTCTGTGAGGTCAACAGCATTTATCTCACCGAATAGTATGGAAATTGAAATAATGAAACATTTTCAGCACGACGTGTTTGGAAAGATTATTTTCCAGCTGTAGACGCTATTGTATTTTTAGTGGACTGTGCCGATGTTGAGCGGATTGCAGAAAGTAGGCGTGAGGTGCTGTTTATTTAAATCATTAGCAAATGTTTTCACTCAGAAAGTTTATGTAAAAAAAAAACTGCTGAATTTATGCATTAATTGAGCTAAAATAATCACTTTATGCTTTTAATCAGCTGTAATGTTCTGACTTTTTTGTGTTTTAGCTCGAAGGCTTGTTGAGCGATGAGCAAGTGGCTTCTTGTCCTCTTCTAATTCTTGGAAATAAGATTGATAAGCCAAATGCATTAGGAGAAGATCAACTGAAATGGCATTTGGGAGTATCAAATTTGACCACTGGAAAAGTTCGTTGGTAGAAATTTATTGGTTTTTATTTGTAACAAATGAGATTACAGTTTCACCGAATACACTTTCAGTATTCTTTGTTCATCACACTGTTTCTGCTTTTCTCTTTCCTATCCTTTTCATGTCAAATTTTTTGACGAATAGCTATACGTAAGTTTTATTTTCTTGATCCTCACTAATGGGAAAACAAATTTACGACTTAAATATACTGTAACACCGAGTCAAGCTAACATATTTTGTTTTGGTTCGAAGTAATATTTGCTAAAATTTAGGGACAAATTTCGCGACTGGACATATCATCAAGACCAATGGAAGTTTTTATGTGTTCGGTTCTAAGGCGTCAAGGATATGGAGAAGGTTTCAGATGGTTGTCGCAATATTTAGATTAGATATTGCTCGATATGCTTCCTTAAATAACTTATGTGGAAAGGTGTTCACTTGTTGCAATTTTCCAAACAAATTTCCATATAATTCCGTCACATTATTATAAATTACTATCTGGTCATTCTTGTCCTTGTGGATATTTTTATACTTTTGTAATTGGTGTTCACTGACTTGCCGCGAACTTCAGCGGAAGAAAAAGTTTGTAATTATCAACCAGTTATTAAGTGGTTAATAATTGCATTTTTTTAAGGAGTGCTATGCAAGAAGGAGCTGCCATACAAAGTGGCTTCATATTTAATGTTCGTATGTGGTGGGAGAACAATTTTAGCTATTTGGGTTGTTATATAAAGTGGTTGAACATATCTGAATGCTTTGAATTGGTGACACGATATACGAACAGACATTGCAATCTGTGTTAGATTTTTGTTAAATCATGGATCATCAAATCTAGAAAAAAGAAAACGATTTCACATAGTAAGACTTATTTACTAGGCTAACTGCAGACAATATCGAATAGGGGAGGAATGTATGCGTTTCTATCCCACTGTAAGTGCGAGGTTTTATAGAAAGCACTGTTCAAAGTAGCTATGGTAAGAAGGTGATCATTAATTGGCGTACTGCGGTATCATGTATCTTGAAAAATAATGTGGTCCTGAATCAAAGGTCGGAGTTGCATGTAGTAGTTTTCAACAAGTTCTACCTATTTAAATGAGCGCTTAGGAGTTTCTTAGATTTCCTATGTTAACGGTTATTTTGAACAATAAAGAAAGTGATATATTAACATGGAACGGTTCGTGTTTGTAAGCTATTAAAACGGTTCATTAAACGAGTAGTATTCGTATTATATGTTTTGAATCAATTAGGATGCAGTAGCAACCTTCTGGCTCTATCTACTGCGACACTGATCAGTGTCACATTTCAGGAGTCTGTGTAAGGTTGTTCAGGCTTGATATCGTAGAAAATTCAGGTCAAATTAACGAAAGAGGAGAGGATTCATTCTTACTTTTCCAACTAGCAAGAAATTAAAAGCGAAATGGAGAAGACGGAGAAGCAGGTAATAATATACAATGCAGAATGGAGATGTGTCTGGAACAGCTGTTCTCAATCTGTGTAACATTATCCACTTATAATCGGTCCTCAAGCTGAACATCGTGATGGAGCACGACAATATCAGATGGATTAAGGAAAAAATCCGAAGTGGTAGATTTGTACCTCATTATCAACACAACTGCTCCTGGTAATAGTTCATTGCCGCAGGTGTACATATTTTTTCTTGGATTAATTTGTTTGATGATTGAAACAAAGCTTTGAGTAGTTTTCCTGAGGTTCAGTTTGCACAATAAGTAGTGACGATCGAGTTTTACAACGCTTTAAAGAATACAAGGTAGGAAAAGGTTAAGTTATAATAAAAATTAAAACAAATTTCTTATATAAGTCCCTACATTACTCAGTTATCATGGCGAGATGAGTACATGACTTCCGAATATCAATTTGTTATATTTAAGCAGGTAGTTATTAAGCCATTTCAATCGTTTTTCTGATGCATTTTAATCCTTTCTGCCAAATTATCACAGATGATTACGTCATTTTACATTTGGTCATGTTCAATGAACCATTTTAAAGCAATTTGTTTAAATTAGAGATTAAAAATAAAACGAATGCCGATGTATCATTTCAGATAACTGTTCAGTTCTTTGATGCAAAATAAGAAGTACCCGTTAAATTCGTCAACGAAAATAAAGACCAGGATAGGAAATCTATTTTCAGCGGAGAGTTTGATATCGTGGAACATAAGAAAAAAACTGTATTGCGAAACAAACAATAAATAAGTTGTGATCCGTACAACCGTTGTGACCGGATGACAGGAGGAAATGCTCCTCAGGTTGCTGCTTCGTTCTTGTGATAACTTTTTCGGACTTTACAGAAAAATAAATTTTATTCAACTAGCTTTTGCCTGTTTTCAAGTCCTTCATTCTATGGAGTTTTATTTATTTTATCGGTCAGTTTTGAAGGAAATTAGAACGTTGTAAAATTGCTTTTACTTTATTTAGATTGGAAAAGGAACACCAAGAGTGGCGAAAGGTTGCTCAAAAAAATGGAGTTACGAACAAAGTGAGCGACTTACCAAGGCGAAGCAAATAAGTTTTTCTTTGCAAATAAGTAAACACATTTCAAGTTTGTTTTTTATGCTGGCGTAACTTCCGAGCAGTTCAGTAGTCCATTGATGTATTTTTTCGTAATGACCTTAATGGTCCCTCTATCAATCCTATTTGTTGCTAGTGTTCCCATTATGTTGGGATCTTTGTCATTACTTATTGAAATGTGAATTGAGCCACAGTGTTTACAACTTTAGTTATTCTTTATCCACTGAGTCTTAAATTTAATGTGAATCACTAGGAACTCGGTCCGCAACAGAATTTATGTCTCAAAATACTAAGGATTGTTCGTAAGAGTTAGAAAGTGGTCTTTATTTCCATGCTGTTGAGTGATTTTAATCATTTGCTACTCTATACTTTTAATGTTATTAAATTAACTACTGAAGCTAGAACAGTGCCTGGTTGAATGAAATTCAATTCTGGCAATCCCGATAATCAGTGATACAACATGATGACTGAATTGAAATGCTTTCTTTACGGATTACTTTGTTTACGGCAAATCTAAGTTTCAAAGATGAACGATGCACAGTTGGAAAAATTGTGGTAATTAGGTTTTTGTACACTTCCGTGATGGTAAGAGTCATATATAGAAACAAAACAAGAAGCATAATTTGTTGGAATTTAACGGAAAACTGGAATTCGTTTCAAGAATTGAAGGGCGAAATTGGGCAGAAAATGAGACGATTGCATCCACTGTGCATCGATGGTGAAAACCAATTTCATTCATGACACTGGGCAGTCGAAAATCTGCCTTTTGGAACCACGTGCTTTCGAAGTGGTCCAGGGTCAAGGATATCGCTTTTACTTTCAATAATTTAACTGCTATCACTGCTTATTAGGACTACTGTCGCTGTGTAATGCGTTGATAAAATTGTTCACCTCCATAGGTGCTCAGTACGCTATAAAACGTTTTAAGTTAGTTCTGCCTTTACAAATCCAAGGCTGTTATCTTCGACTTAATTTCCATTAGAAACGATTGTTCGCCTACTTGTCATTTTCACGCTTATAAGCCATCAAAATTTTATCGACCTAAGAGATAAAGACGAGATTTATGAATATTCACAAATCCAACGATCTGGAAATTTTGATATCTCTCCTAAGTCAACATTGCTCATTGCTTAATTGTATTGCACCACCTTCCCAAAATTCAATCAAAACTAAACCCTTACAGCCCAATGATTCATAAAAAAGTATTTTTCTAGGGCTAATATTTAAGTAAGATTAGATGGTGTAAATTCTTGCAAAATGGAAATAATTATCCCTGAAGGTTGACAAGTGCAAATTTAAGGTTGTACGTAAATTCAAGGCTGGTGCAAGAATTGTCGTAACTTAAGAACAAAGAATAATTAGCATGAAACTATAAAACATTTCTCCTTTTAACACTTTCTTCCACCACTTTCCTTTTCCGATTACGGCACTGCTCCTAAGATTTTGTTATATTCTGTCAATAAATACCGACGAGATGGTTTTCGAATACTGATCTAGTGCAGTATGAAATGTATATGTTAAATACATCTCCAGACAGATTGTGGAACAGGTGGCGTTTTTATAGTTATGGTTTCTTCGCTGACAAACTCTTGTAAATTACGTCAGGAAAAAAGCAGTGTAGCATAAATTTCATTTTCATGTATTAACTACAACAGAATCCAGTGTACGACCAGTTAACTACTCGAGAAGAAACATGACTGTCTGCTAAAGTCCAGTAAAGTGTGGAAAGCTGCAATATCGAAAATCTCATGTTTTGAAACATTATTTAGCATATAGTTGATGATATATCAAAATTCTGTTCATGAAATACGATGACTAGAGCGGTAAGGTAGGTTATATCCATTGAAATCAAGGCTTGGTGGTGTGGATATGATGATCATGAAGGAGACATGACAAGATCTGTGGCATAAAACCAGATACCCTAAAATTTATGTATTAAAACAAACTAAATAAACAAGACTTATAACTAGCGAGCGATAAAATTAGTATACCATTCAGAAGACAAAGAAACAATTCTGACAAAATCCACAAACATGCAAAAAAAAGAACGGAAATGAACGATATAGTACCCGGAGTATGACACGTCTTGAAAGGCAAAAATAAAAGCATGAGACTCCACATAGCTGAATAATTCAATAGCGGTATTCCGCACAAATCTGGACGAGTTGCTGCACACGAAAAATACTTGCATTTATATCATAAATTACTGATTTGTAAACTTCAATTTCATTTTTTGAGGAAAAAGAACCTTGATGAGTTTTGAAAAAAAAGGAAACTTAAAAGAAACCAACCATTGCTGCGGATGCGAGAAGGAATGAAATTCGACATATCATCAAAATGAAACTACTCATACAGAGGTTAATAAGTTAATGAGATATATTACAGACGCAGCATTCCAAGAAATATTTTGCTTTTGCTCAAATTACACACGCAATGCCAGACAAGGTTATGATCTTGAAGAAAAATAATCTGCCAAAAAGTTGAGAATATATACATCCTTATATATATATATATATATATATATATATGTATATATATACCACTTCAAAGCTTGAACTTCCGAGCAAGGTTATTTAGTTGGTTGCCAATATTCATGTAAAATTCTCCCTGACTTTCCAAATATGTCGCCATCATGTTCTTAAAATCCTCACCAAGTTCATGATTTTGAAATGCTATTTCAGCAAGCATCATGTAACTGATAGAATCAACTTTCTCCTTTACTTTCTCCATATCTGCACTTGAAACGCGTCCTTCTATTGCAAGCTTTTCATTTTCACGCAGTTTGGATATCGCTGACTGCAAATAAGTAGACACGGTCAAGACTTGTTTTATAGGGGAAGTGAGATTGCATGCTGTCGGAAGGAAAGTGGTATCGGATATAGGATCAAAAATAAATTTGAACAATAATCAGTAACCATCAGTTCAGATAGTGCTTTCTTAATGTAGACAAGGAATTACTATGCTTTTATAGAATACGAAAGTAGCTACGTCACACATTTACGAATCAGTCTAACAACTGATACCTTGAACCACTTAAAAATCAACTTTCAAAAGCGTACTAAAGTTATCAACACGTTTTATTTCAGTCCTTAGGTTACTAAAATATTTAATAAATTTCGTTTTCATTCACCTTATGAACATTGACGACATCTGGTATGCAAGCAAGCATGCCTTTGTAGGAATACAGTGCATCCAGTAAGGGATCTAACGATTTCTTAGCTAGTTTCTCATGTTCATCGCCGATCCGGTGCAGAGTTTTTGCAGTTTCTTTAAGAGCAAATGTAACTTTCTCATTTTCTGAAAAAATTCTATCAGACGAAAGCTCCACTCATACAGAACAATTATAACAATTGCTACGATTCACTTAATTTCTAATAAAACATTTGTTGGTGTATTCATGCTGTCAGAATAAGACTGAAAAGTTATAAAAAAAAGTAGTAAAATCTGAAAGAAATAAGAAAAAGTCAGCCTAGTCGATCGAAGCGTGTGAGCCCCTGAATTGTACACAAGTTACTGAGTATTAAAATCAAAGCTAACTCGATGATGGGTTGACATCAAACGATCGACATAGACCAGTACACGCTTCTCCCATTTTTTGCCAATTTGTTTTATATGCTATAAAACTAGTAACAACAATGTAAATCCAGTTATATCAGCAAATTTCATATTTCGAAAAAAAAAAGTGATAATCTAGGTGTCAGTGTCAGTAACTGTACAAAACTTACGTCCTGCAAGTCTTTTGTGAGTTTCATTGACTCGGTTATACATGAAGTTAACGCTTTCTTCGAAGCTTCGCATTGAACGAGTAAAATTATCTACTTTCAGTTCTCTTAAAGCAGAGTAATAATTGATTAATAAAATGAGAAGTAGTGTAAGTGCAACAATATCACCAAAACCAGTACATATTTTGCAGTAATGACAATAGCTGACGGAAGAATTTGCTGATCCTCTCAAAATCTAAAATGTCCATTAACCAGGCGCACTACATAATCAGCAAAACTTTCAGAAGTAGCACAAATCCGCTAGTTGATTATTAGACTGTCCTAGTAGAAACGGTTTTACGAGATTATCTGAAACTAAACTGCCGTGCTACGGAAAATTTTGAAAAAAAAATGCTTACACATCATTGCTATCGAGAGGCTGATTTGGAACCGTGATGGAATAAAGGAAATTTCCTCCCACGTATTCATCTTTTTCTGCTTTTCTTTTGCCATTTTTCCATTTCTTCTCGTCCGTACACGTTACGAAATGTATCCACACATCTGATTTACTGAGAACAGGATGTCTGCATATTTTATTGACCCAAATTTGCAAGATGTTCTTCCGGTGCTCAATAAAATCTTCTTCATAGCGTCCTGAAAAAAATTCATTTCTATTTTCGACAGAAGTTCTCTTCAAATATGTATAACACACATTGAAATGGTCTAGTAATCTACAATCGTACCAGCAACTTGTTTTTCCGGCAGTGGTGGAAGCGGTATTAAAATGTACTTAGCTGACATCCGCTCATGAAGCCAATCGAAATGTTTGTATCGTCGTGACACCTTAAATAATAATATATTAATATATTTAGTTAAATCAATCTCTCAAACATTTCACGGAAAGTATTATTATTGTCCTCTACTGCTAAATACAGCATTAAGTGTTACGCTTTATTTCACATTTCAAACAACTTTAGTGAACACGTTAGAATGTTTTGCATTAGCAGCTATAGCTAAAGTCGCAGCAGTAGGTACTAAACAACAAAAAAACGGAATCCTGGAAAAAAATTAAGTGGATGAAAATTATTAAAATAAAAATTGACCTGAATACCACTGAGGGAAGATTTGACGCTGTATGCAATGAAACTTTTCAAGCCTTTTAGTTTAGATTCTTTCTTCGGCTTGTCGACAATGCAATAATAAGGCTGAGTAACTGGAATCCATTCCGCCCCATCCGGTGTTAGCTCAAAATTAAGTATCATATTATATCATCAGCAAATTTCGATATGTCTAGTGCCAAGAATGTTAATACCGATACAATCTGAACTTACTTGAAAACATTCTTTAAAAAAATTGATATCAACCTTACAATTATTTCATGGTGTTCCTCCGCCTTTGATGTGAGTCTTGAAGCAAGTAGAATGTAATCTTCCATGCCTGATTTAACGAAATTGGAGAATCTACAAACAATCGATAAATGCTACCACATTTAAACAAAGGGTTCAATGACAGTAAAACTTGCTGTGTCATAATATTTTTCTATTCCCTATCAGGAGGCACGATATTGTGGAACACATTGAGATATGACTTACCGATTTATATTTTTCATTCTAACTGTTCCTTGCTTGACTATTGCATCATTTTTAGTAGTTCGACTACTGGATACATAATTTTGCATTTCAGGATTATCTGCCGTATTTAAAACACTCTCCTAAATGAAAAAGAAAACACCTTTTACGAATAATCAATTCGATCCTCCACTCACTACTAATGTTTTGGAAAAAAACTTGGGAATCTTAATACTGAAAATGGGTAATCATTTAACTTTGATATGTAAATTAAAAGTATAATTCTATTTTTATGTGACAAAATGCAAAATTTTATTTTGTAGAGAAACATTCTCCGTATAGCTTATGCTTATTCTCAGCATTTGAGCAGTTTGGAAATCTATAAGTGCGAAGGCAAGATGGATACCTTAAATGTCAACCAAATGTGGTTCCAAAGAACACCTTTTCACCGCAAAAGTTTGCAAGTAAAAAAAAATAACTGCCGTAATTTTCATAGTGATCTTCACTTTATTTAATCAAAAAATCTTAAAATAAATTTCTGAGGTCAAGATATATGCGCATATTATTGCAAAATCAGGAGTAACTCTATTCGTATAGAATTTAATTTCACAAATTCCAACAAACTAGACCAACATGCTTTGTGAAATATTACAGTAATAAGGGTTTTTAAGGAACGAGATTAAAAGTACGGTGTAACAACAGTTTCAAATACAAGTCAGATATGCATAAAGTGGTGTAGCAGATTTTATCCTATTCTAGAACAGCAAACATGCGATAACTGTTTTATAAAACGGTATTATGACATACCGGTAATTCTTCATCATCATCACTCCAATCATCAAAGTCATCATCGTCGTGAGAGGCTGGTACAAACACCGGAGGTGTAGGTACATCGTGCAGCTGCTGAAAATAAGTATCGTATTCAGCAAACACCAGCAAATTAACTAATGATTGATTAGAATCATATATAAAGTAATTTCCACCATTATGGACACGGCTTAACCTGCTAGAAGGTCTAAGATACGACCTCCTTTCATACATAGTTATGTAGATCAGTTCAACCGGACGATTTGTAATTCTAACACCTGAAAAACCATAGCGGTGTTCAAATTTCTGATTGCATGATACAGCAGGAACAGAAAGACAAAGATTGAAACCTGTTTATTTGATGGTATGGGCAATCGTGGATAATGACCAGATGCTGGGGATGCATTCCAGCTTTCTTCAGCAGCAAATGCTGGAGGACTCTGATATACAGTCACTGCCTTAAAACATATCAAAAGAAGCAACAAGGTTGAAAAACATATGCACAGAGAGGGACGGAGACAGCAGAGAATTCTGGTCTATGGAGCAGGTGGAGTGGCACGGAGTGGGGGTATGGAGTGGCACAGAGTATTATATCTTAAGTGGTACTAAAATAATTAGCTGTTTGAGAATAGTAGGTTCAAATCTGAATAAAACCACGTAACGAAAGAAAGTCCTAAAAATATTAACTAAAAATCTTGTTACACTACCTAATTTTTCTCCTCAAAAACTATCCACAAACGCCCCGATTAAAATGCTCCACAGACTTTTTTATAACAATTCCTTAACTGGCAATGATTCCTGCTGCAAAAAGTACTGCTCAAAATCAAACGTATTCGTTGAAATCCAAATGACCTATTCATGTTGCAAATAAATACAATAGTTCAATCTCGTTACTATTACAGGAATATCCAGTAATCATACCGCACTATAATAATTCAAACTGCTTTAGTGCTCACATTTTTACATCATCAAGTGAGTAATTTTAATATCTTGAGAAGTGCCCGGAAACCCGAGAGAAATCTAACACAAATTATAAAAATCCCTAAGATTTCGTCATTCAACATCTTATGGAAGCCGAAATTGGTCACATCATTTACAAGCCTTTGCAGTTAACCCTAAATTAGTAAGACGACTGTGTGCCAATCTTCTTTACTGCTTACAAACCAGCATTAACCTTACACAATCTTTTTTCTGTTTAAACCAATCCTTTGTGCTTAGATATAACCTCACATCACCACAAACTTCTTTGTCATCATTGTGCTATAACTTAACCCTTGTTGTAATCTTAAATCCCCTCACATAAAGGAATAGATACGATGTGACAGGATCGTAGGAGGGGCTTCATCATCTCTATCTTCGCTTTATATTCGTTTTATCCTCTTTTGGTATTCACACAAATTAACTACAACGTTTCCTGAACGGCTGCATTTCGGATCAACCCTCGACATGCTCAATCTCATTCTCAATTACTATTTGCTCCCTTTCAGATCATAACCACTTTGTACTGCTAAGTAACTTCTTCAAATATTATTCCGTCACTTACTCTTCTGCTATTGAAAAATCAGTTCTTAAATAAAGCTTAACAAAGTATTTTGTTGTGGATCTGCAAACAGCACAAAAAAAGCTCAAACCCCCCCAACAAACTTTCCCAACAAGAAGATGGAGCAAACCACTTGTTCCGATGCTTTGAAATGCTTATGAGATACGATGTCAAAGGCAAGACTGTAAGAAAAGTACAACTCCGTTGAATTAACTACCGAATATTCAGTACAAAGCGGAATGAGTTTGTGAATGAAGAATGTGAGATTTCAGAAATGAATATTGGAGTAAAGCATAAGTACAGAACTTAAAACTCCAAAAGCGGAAAAATTCACTTCTGGAAGAGCCGGTGAAGTGTTGATTTTCACAACATATGATTCTGGGAAAAGTCCATGTTGTCCTTTTGCATTGCGACCTTCCAACCATCCTCCCTGAATACCCTGAAACAGTTTTTAAAAAAATTAAAAAAGAATTGAATGAATTAAAATAAACTTTGTTATCGATTCGTACTAAAAACACGAATCGATAGCAATCATACCTCTTTGATCAACTTTGCAATGATAGCATAGTTTTTCTTTTTACAATTTTTTTCCTTTAGGATATTTTTAGCTGCCATTAAAAACATGGTCAACCTGGTTAAACTTCCAACTTCATTCCACGAAGTTTACAAACAGAACTCAAAAACTGCTTGCTTTTTCAAGGTAGAACATGAACAGGCTTACCTCTCTGACAACTGTAAGTATTTCATTTACTGAAATAGACAATTCTCCGGAGTTTGGCTGTGCTTCGAATTCATAAACAGCTCGAACTTGAGTCATACTTCTGCACTTCGTATTTTGTCCGATAAACTCCGCACAAATTGAATACCTCTTCAAGTATCAGTGGTTGATCTAAATTTGCGTTTCAAAACGTTACGACGTTACAGGACGAAAGTAAAGAACTATAAACAGAACAGATAGCTGAAAGCTATATGGTATGTAAACGATGGGCGAAAATTAATCAGATTTCAATACTGAGATATGAATTTAATAATAGCCTCAAAACTACAATCCCCACGAAATAGAGGGTGCATGAGGATTTTTCGTGTAAAGACATTAACTTCAATACAAATAAGAAATACACATAACAGCGAATTTCAGATCAACTTAGCTAGGCAAAAATTTTGTGGTGTATCAAACTTCGTGTCTCTTGTCGAATTATTTGAAAATGACGTAGTCCACTCAGCAGAATTCTTATTAATTGACGGTGGGATCCAGACCAAAAATAAGCATCAAAATTTGACATTGATGATCGACTACATTCCGCTCAGGCATGAATGCGTTATTGCAATCATCTTTACACCGGAACAAGTCAGAGGTAAATCTGTTCGCACAGCATATTCACCTTGGATGTGACGGTGATGGACACCTGGTAATCCCATGATTTTCCTGCCCTGTCGTGGCGGGCAAGCAATTCCAGAATTCTTCTATCGTTTCACAACAACTTTAGAAATTGCATAACTTCGTTCGGATTTTTCCAATTACAGACAACAAGGCTGCGTTACGCGACAATCCTTCAGATCCGGCTTTTTCCGGGAGGTTTGAAATTCGAAAAAAAAGGAATCCGTTGTGGGGTTCTCTTACTGAGCTGACAATAGCGGTGATAAATTTCGGTAAGATTAATGAATATGCTACGAAAAGCTCATTATACCAACTATCTGACCGGTTCGTTCCGTCCGATCGGAATGTCGACGGCTCATTATTATCAGAAGTATATATCACATCGGGCATGATTTCATGGGCTAAGAAAAAAGTCCGCCTTCGACGGCTCTCATATTCAGCACTGATACCTTAGAGTAGGTAAGCCACTCGAACCAGAGTGTTCTGAGGTGGGTGTAGCATGTAGACTACGTGTGAATCCCAGATTCCTTGCATTTTACTTTGTAAAACGTTCATATGTTTCTCACAGTGTAATGAATAGTATGAACTATTTTCCCTCGCACCTTAATGCTCGCATTGAAAACGTGTAGCCAAAATTTAACTCGTAAACTCTGTTCGCCAAAAAAATTCAGGAAATAATGTGGCTGCTTAGATCACGGAAATTCTAAATGAGTTTCAAACTATGATAAAGATGGTCGGAACTCACAAAATACCTTATATTAATGAAGAAAAAAATATTTTGTATTTAATTCCTCTTGCAAAGCCAGAGAGGGTCCGACTTAATGGAATAGTTTAGACGCAACTTCCCTAACCTCATCGATCATAAAAACCTAACTCTAGCTACGATTGCTGTAGGAAGACCAGGTAGAGATGCGCCGTTTGCATTATGACTCCCGCTGGTTTAGGACTCAGTGTATAATGTGCGAACGGAAGCGGTTTGCTCACGTGAAGGACGGTGGTCGTTCGGATGGTGTGCAAGGGTTTGTGGGATGTGTTAGGCCGTATGAAATGAACGCGTCGGTTAATGAATTTAAATTGTTATTCATGTTTCATTAGGTTCTGTTAAACACGAAAGACTATGTAGTTTCTCTTTTTGGTTTTCAAAATATTATATAGTCTAGAAAATTGTAATACTTTGTTCACTGATATGCAGAGCAATATCATGCTAATCGATTGGAAGACGATCTGTCCAGTTAGTCTTTTGCAGTTAAACTATTCATCAAAAGTACTTTTTTTCCTGTTTTTTGCAGTCTTGAGCCTCTCACTGATTATGCGTTCGTGTTCAATAATTATTGTGAAAACAAGTGCAAGCTTTCTTTAGCTAACTTTCTGGTTTGTGGTGAAGGTCACAAATTAAATGTTAAGAATAGATGCGGTTGGATGAAAGTATAGAATATTTCCTAGGTATACAAACAGTTATTCATGAACAAACCATAATGACGGCACAATAATGAGACGAGGAGAGGTAGGTAGATAGGGAATGTAGGTTTGAGTTATTTTATTAGTTATTATGGCTTCTTTCTTGTTATTAATTTCATTTTAAGCGAAGTGTTTGTTAAATGGCAGTGAACAAATTTTCAAAATTATACGAGCACCTGAAACGTTTGGATCTTTGAAAGTTGTTTGTTCCAGGTAACTAGGGCAGTTATCCTGATTTGCAGGTGTTTGAAATGGCTCTGGATAATGGAGGATCCGCACTTGGTCAACAGTATCGCAGTCACGATTTCCCGGCATTTGGGCACTGCAAAACGAAAGCCGATACTACCACTGATTTGGCTGAAGAATGCATTGAGTTTTATAATATCAAAAAGCCAACATCGGCGTCATCGGTTACACTGAAGCAAACCTCGACACCGTCACCGAGTTATCCATCAGCGAATTCGTGGCCCGGATTTGGAAGCCGCTATGCTCATTGCGGCGAAGAAATTCAGGTTCCTACTGTAGACTCTATCAAGACACCATGTGCTGCCAAGTGCGAATTATCTTTTCGACAGCAAAAAGTAAATTTTGGTTTTGGCATTGCGTGGTGCTGAGATATGAGAGAATATGGGAGGGAAGAGGGAAGCAGTTACATATCGTAAGAATAGTTCTCCGGTGAGAAGATTTTCATTTGTTTACTTGTCTAGTAAATACGTTTTCCTGTTTAACTTTTTTACTCTGCTGCATTGAATCCGTATTCATTTCCATATTTTTGGGAATTATGGACAATGTAATAACACTGCGTAATATTTCTTTGAAATAAAGTCTGCTTTTTTCAGCCTGGAAGGCGAATCTATGTATTTTCATCGAAGATGGCAAATGATGCAGCTATAGGTGTACGTCAAAGAAAGTATGAGTCGATTATTGCTTGGCATGAAGCGAATTGCCGTCCGAGCACTTCCAATTGTGATTTCATGGATGATTGCCAGGCGGCGCCCATATCGAGGAAAAAACGTCGTAGTGTGGTTAGTTTAAGTTTTTGTATTGTGTTATATTTCTAACATTTTTTCGTAGTCTGTTTTTACTTTGGAATAATGAGACATTTCTCTACATGAGATGCCATCAGTGCTCTGTAGGGCTTACAAGAAAAGCGCTGTTATAGCAAAAAAAATGTGAGAGTAACATTGTGGTCGTTGGCTTAAAATCTGATTTTTTTTCTGGCGAGAGAATAAAAGTGTTCATTGAAATGAACCGTGAACCACATACGTTCTCAGGTTTCAACTCCCAAATTACAGCAGGAATATCGGAATGGATCACCGATGAGATCATGCGGTACACCTTCCATATGCAGCCCATCAAGTACCATGCTTCCAACTCCTTCACAGACAAGCGGAGAGTCAAGCGGTAACCCACCAAGTAATCCTTCTGAAACACCTTCTGGTGAATTACTCAATCCTGATGATCATACTGATATTGGCGATAACCCATTAAGGTGCTGCTTCCTTTAACTCATATTGTTTCTTAAACTTCCCATTCCATTGTGAATTTGAAACGAATACTTTTTTCATTCAAAAATGTTTGTGTTTGTAGAAGGATGGAACGTATGACACAGGATTCGCTTTTTGAGCCTCCTTCAAAATTATGCCGTACGTCTGCTGATAACAGTCAACCTGCGAGAAGGTTAGTTCCTTCAGTTTACCGTAGATCATGACTGTAGTTTTTTTCTTGCTTACAGTAGATTTTCTTATTGATTAAGTATGTCTATGCATTTCTTTTAGTACAAAATTCTAACTAACATTTTTATTGGCATTCGTCGCTGGTATGCAGTATTCATTGCACCAGCACACCTGATTTACCGAATTCGTAAGTTTGTGTTTATGGTGACAAACATTTTAGAGAACAGGATCGTAATGCAAAGCTGGAAAAAATGCGGACACTTGAACAGCAAATAATGTATGACAAAGCTAAAACAGAATGGGATCGAATGATGCACGAGCATGAAGCAATCAAATTGACTCGTATGCCTCCTCTGATGCCACCATGTTCTTCTCAAGCATCAATTCCGGCTCCTTATCCATGCACTTTTGCTAATCAGAATGGAATACTGATGCAGGGGACATGTCGACGGTCCATGTATCCACAATCGCTGCAACCAGCAGATCCACCATCTTCAATGTCCAATCTTCCCATGAACACGCCGATGATGATGTCATTGCCGCAAACTTCTGGGCCAAACATGCCAATGACCCAGCCCTTAAGGCCATCTCTTAATCCATCCGCCTGCAGCATGCAATACTCACAGTGTGGTTTTATGTGTTGTCCTTATCCCCCTAGTACATATCCTCCCCCACAAGGTTATTCTCAAATAAATGGTACTGCATCATCATGCTTTCCTTCCAACTTCGTCTCCAACAACGGAAATGTAGCACCACAGTCCAGAGAGTAAGTTGTAAATTCATATAAAGAATATTCCATTCGACGTGCTGAGTATTGATTTTTGACTAAGATTTTTTTTAACAAAGTCATATGATGCGGACGGAATTCTTAGTTTATGATGAGCATAATTTAGTTTTTATTAGGTACGGCATGTACCAACATGGAATTGGAACGATGTGTTCACCGGAGAAAATGGAGTGTGAGATGTGGAATAGACAGATACCGGCGGTGACTGCTGATTTCAATAACACTTTTCCAGACCAAAAAGTGCAATACCACCCCGTACGTAATATTTTTGCATCCGGTACTTTGCCATGCACGATTATTGTCTCGAAGTAGAAAAATTTTCTGGTTATTGGTATCAGTAGGTTTCTACCAACTTAACCGCATAACCTTGTCGTGTTGGTTATAATGACAGTCACAGAACATCACTAATATATAGCGGGATGCATGTTTTTAGACCATCCAGGAAGGGAATGGATCGTTTTAGTTTCTTCATGCTGTGATACCGAACTGCTAGTGCACAGGCTCATCAGAATTTGAGTTCTATTTGTTGCCTGATTGTTTATTGTCCTGATTTGCTTCATGGTAGTTATATTCTGGCTCGTTGGTACTTCTGGAACATATCCTTTTCGCCATTTTTATTTTGTTATTGTCCTCAAATTGGATTCGTAGTTCTGTTTTATTGTTTCCTTTCTAAAATTTTGTTTTCAGAATGGTGCAATGGTGGACGGTAAATTGCTGGATGCGGTTGCCAACACCAATCCAATGTTTGCTTAATTCGTTCGTTTTTCTCATTATTTTTATGCTGCAATAAACATTTTTTGTTTTGATTGATACATTTTTATTATGAATAAAATCTCTATGATAGTGCATTGTTTGGCTTGTATACTCTAAAATGATAGAAGGACAAGACATAGAAACTGTATTTTATTCCTTATACTGATTCTACAACATGTGAAACATGAGGGTTGGAAACTAATAATTTTGAACTAAAGCCATAGGTTTCTTCATTTAACATTTAAGCTATATGGATCTGTCTTCCGCGTTTGTTTGTATGTAAAATCCCAATGACCTGTTAAAAGTATCATAAAAATGACAACGATCATGATTTTCAAGAATGCAGTTAGGTGGATTACAACAGGAGAAGCATTTCAGTTAGCTTCAAACCACACCAAAAAATATAGAATAGTAGTGAAAGGGGTGAACGGTTGGTGGCGCTCAATTCGGTAGAAGGATGAGTGCCACCGGCCCCTTCTCTGGAGAGGTGAACAAAGGAAAAAGGAGCAATGTTTGTAACTTTCGCTGTCGTTCTCAGCCAGTCAGCAAAACAGGGAAACTTCACGTTTTCACAACGAAACAACAATTGAGAAGGACTGTGTGATGAACGGTGCCGCCATTGATTTAGTATTTCTGGCTCAATGAGGGAAAAGATGGGAGGGGGAAGGTATCGGTATATATGTGTTGTGTTTTTGGTCGATGCTTTCGGTCCTGTCTGCAAGCAGCATCTTTCTGCATTCCTTCGAATCTAGCAGATTTTGACTTTCGCACCATTATCTTCAGTTCCGTGCTGTATTATCTTCTGCAAAAATGATATATTACGCATTGGCCTCATGAGACATCACTTCTTTCATCTGCTGCGGGGAAGTATTCTTAAATTTTTGACAAGTTTTATTAATTTTTCTCATAAATGCACCATCTGAGATCATCGATAACGTAAGTTTAGAAACTAATTGTTTCAAACGCTTCCTGGAAGCATGCCAAGCTTAGTTGTTCCGCGGGGTTGCTTGGGCCGTTGTAACTGCTACTACCGAGTATTCTGTTACGTCTTTTTTTATGACATTGTCACGTATTTCATTTATTCGCAACAAATCCGATAAAAGTTCTCAAATGAGAAGCGCTGCAAAAAAAACCACTCTAAATCCATCGCGATTAATCTTCCTCAGAGAAGAATGGGGTTGTTAAAATATTTGAGGATCTGGTATTTGCAGATCGTGTAACAATTATGTGAATATAATTGTCAGACAAAAGGCTGGATTATGAGGCATTTCTTACGTGTCACCTTCTTCATTGTCCTATTCGTCCTATTTTTAATCATTCTAATAAATTCAGAGGAAATTTATCTAGGAATAGAGATTGTATACATTCTTAGAATTATGATTACCATGGATAATATATGAAAATATCCAAAAAAGAACAAAATCCGCGGAAGCGTACATCAAAATAGCAATCACAGAGTATTTTTCCAGAAATTTAATGGGTGACGTGGGCGTATCATTATCAGAAATAATCGAAGTACGCGGATGTGGTTTAAATGATGATGAACTGCTTGCATTAATTATCATCGGGTGCGAAGTACTCAGTAAGACACCTGCAGGAGTATTCTCTCCCGAACACGTCATTTTACACACCGATGGTGAACTTGAGGTTTGCACTTAGTATGCTCACTGTTTCCGTGACCCTCGAAAATTGCGTGTCGCTTTGCAGAAAATATTTTAGAATCAGTAAGCCTTTTCAAAAATTTTGAAATCGGCGTTTTAGAGTTGATTCAAAAGTATAAAACTACAGTCAGATGAAATAATATAAGACAGACAATATAGTTCAGACACTCAGTGCGATTCTTTGCTAATTGTGTTGAACAGTTTTTGCAGATAAAATCTGTTTCGAGAGATAAAGTAAACAGCGAATATGTACCTCCTGAAATGCAAGAAGGCAATACTGATGTCGATCCAGGTATTAATTACATATATATATATATATATATATATATATATATGCTTTTTTCTAAATGTTACTAACTTATTTAATGAAAGGTATAGATTTAGACCATCTTCAGGTCTAATGTTTTTATATCAGTTTTTGTTTATAATCATACAACGTTATTATCAGTAAGCGTTTTATGCTTAACGTTTGTAAAAAATAGTTTCATGCTTTACTGCTTTTATTTGATGAAAAACGTTGTCAAAAGTTACTTAAAATGAAACTGAGAAGTCTTGAGTTTTCTTTGTGTCTGAGTTACGGTTGTATGAAATGCATAGAACTTACTGAATCCTTGCATAGACATTCCAAACTGTTTATTCTGAAGCAACACAACATAGGTCATTTTATCCACATACGAACTAACTGTTCGATAATCTTGGCTTTACTGCCAATTTATAGGTGCCGTCCACGTATATTGCCTCGGCGAAGTTATTCGATTTGCCGGTGCAGCCAAATCAGGCAATGCAGATTTGTTTTCCTTACTGAACGTAATGACTGTAGCTCATATTGCTACGCGGCCATCCGTTACTCGGTTTGTTTGTTGTTTCACTAATCCTTATGGTAGTACAAGGTTACTTTGCGTTTAGGCCATTGTTACTACTCACTTTTTAACCATAAAATGAGCACTGTTTACAATTTTTTTAAATATTGATGGTGTATTTTATGGAGAATTATAAAAAAATTAAATGATATGTAACTGTTAATCCCTTTACTTTCCGAACTGATGTTATTTCTGATTGGGTAACAAATTTTTATTTTTTTCGTTTTATTCTTCCCTTTTGAGAAAAAAAGGTATGGAAAATGCTACTATGCCACTACCTTTCAATTTTTGTAAATAATCCCTGCTGCTTTTATAGCCTTGGGCAAATGGCTAAAAATAAGCTTACAATTCAAAATCCAAAGGCTTTGCTGGCAGAAATGTATATCTTGGTTATGGGTGATGAAGCGGAAGATATCGATGATGTAAGTTGATGTCAACTTTTAAGATGCACCACAATATTTTATTCGAATCAGAATTAATGCATTTACAGAAGTCTTTTACTACCACCAGTTGAATGAATTAAAGCAGTGCTTTTTAGGACCTGGTATGAATCAAACTTCATATGCAGGTCTTTGTCTTCAAGTTATTCATGAATATGAAAAAAACCACACATATCATGCGCGTTAATGTGTTGTATTGCTGTGATGAATATTCTTTATTTCAGCTGGACATTTCTTCTGGTGAATACATACCAAATTCGCTTTGTGAAAACGGTGGTTTGAAGAACTTAAAATGGGACCAAGCTAGAACGAGCAAGGTTTCGTAATATTAGATAACAATTATTTATTTTTAAATGATACCTTAAGTATGTTTTGGGCAGTAACAGAAAAATTAAAAATGTTTATTACATAGAAATATTCCCGAATTGTTAGGTTTTTAAACATTACGAAAGCATTTTAGAGGACGCATGAATACTGTGACAATGAAGGCAGTACCTGTAGCCGATCGAGAAATATGATGCAAGCAGATCAATTTGATAGTGAACAAGATATTTGGAGGTTGTCAGGAAGAGATCCATTTAGTTCAGCAGTAATCCCGTGCGATAAAATGTCGCCAGCAGCAAAAGATGTAAATGTCAGTTTTTTTTCATGTGATGAGGCGACTATCTTTTAAAATGTGTGATGAGGGACAAATCTGTAAATCATTTTTAAAAACGGTTTTTTTTTCTACGTCTATGTTTAACGTCATGCCTTTCTTTAGATTCGAAAAAGTGGGTTGTTATTACAACAAATTGTGTTTCGACTTTTTCCTTTGAATTCTCCAGGAAAAACCCCATTGCAAGAATAGCTTTCTCATAGAACCCCGATGTTCTCCGATTTTTTTTTTGGAATAGTTAAATAAGGATGAAACAACTATGCAAAATGAATCGAATGAACAGAAGGATTGCTGAGAGTCTCAAACCCTAAGTTTTTTGGAATATAAAATTGCCTCTGCTTAACTGATGAAGCATAATCATGGTTTTTGGGTTAAGAGAACCGGTACATTTATGTATGATTTTGTAATGTTTTATATTGTCATTAGAAATGTGATATCTGTTTACAGGAAGACAGTCAGCTGCAGGGACAGAAGCAACCAAAATTGTCTGTAGGTAAAATTGATGTGCTTTTCGAACAAAATGAAGAGGATGGAAAATCAGTGCTTGAAAACAGTTTGCCAGCAAAATCTGTTCCGTATGATGATGGTATTGTGGAATATAGAGAAGAAAATATCCCTACTGATGAGTTGACCTTCATGCCATCGGCTTTCAGTACAGAACATACTGAAAAGGTTAGATTAAATCTATATAACTGTGATCAATTAATAGGGATATAATTATTACTTCCTAAGAAATGGTTGGGATGTCCAACGTTAGTTTCGTACGATGAAGTAAATTTATTGGTATATCTGATGACTTATGCAATTACGTGTAAAATGGTCAGTAAAGACACTGTCACTGAATTTATCGTTTAAAAAATTGTGCTTACCGCTTAAGGCGAGCGAAATTTTGGATTATAATGGTCATAAGATTTTTTCAACCAACACCATCCATGATTGTAGTGGTTCTCTGTCTTCGACGTCGTCTATTTCAGAGGTCAGTGAGAAGTTAGCACTTTTTATCGTCTAAATTATTGAAGAACTTGAAATAGAAACTTAATTTTTGAATATCACTGATTTTTGTTTGTAAATTGTCCTGCATGAAGATATATGTGGTCACCATATGTACTGATTTTATTGCACACTTTCAGGTTGACGAAGGACAAAAAATGATTGCATCTTCAGTTCTGTCTTCAGACCACCGGAATGTAAGATCTGTGTAGTTTCACAATTTTTTTTTCTATCGTTTCTTTTATTTTCTTTGTTTGGTTTTCTTGTAATTTATGGAAGTGAGCCAATTCGTTATCATTGCCACGTTGTTTCTTTAGCACTTCTGTTGAGTATGCATGAAATCATTCTCTATTGCAGGTTGCTGATAGACAAGATTCGCTCGAAGAATCTAATCATAAATTACCGGCCAACAATGAAAATGAGAACGTGCCACAAGTTATTTTATCAAAAAAAGTAAGTTTTTTTAATGAAATATTCTTTAAAAAAGAGATTTTTTGACAAATATACTTGTACGCACTGACCTAAATGCAGGAAAATGGAAAACAACCGCCATTGCCAGACTCAGGATCTAGGGTAAAAGGATTCGTAACAAAAGGAACGTCCAGTGTTTCAGTCGCAACTGGTTTGTTATTTATCCTTGATATTTTTTAAAACTAAAATTGTTGAACCTTTTTGTGATTGATATTATTTTTATCAAGCTTGATTTTTCTTGTTCTTCAGAAAACACTGTTGCACTTATTGTAATGTGCACTCATGGTAAAACTTTGCTGTAATATTTATTAATGTTAAAGAAAATTCTGTCTTAATCGATGTCCAAAGTCGATCTTTGTATTCTTGAATTGTTTTTAGAACAACGGTTTATGAGACGGAATTCGCTTTTACCTAATAGAATAAGTGGACGAAAATCTTCATCGAAACATTTTAAACGAAAAGTAAGGAGATTCTAACTTGATATATTATCGTAAACAACAGACGAGGCCTTTTGGTGTTTCTGATTCATTGCCGGTAGTGCATGGCATTAATTAAACTACTAATTTGTCAGCTGGCATCATATTTTTAGGAAGTTTGTATATGGCCCTGTTGGGCTTAAAGTTATCCCATTGTTGAAGGAAACACTGCACAAGTTTTCTTCAGAACAAAATTTTTCAAGGCATTGTTTGAATTTTCGCAGAATACTTTATTCTTATATATTTAATTTCAGTTGAAAGCGGAACCAGAATTTGTTAGAAATGCGAACGCGTCATCCATATGTTTGAAAGCACCTGCTCAAAGAAAAGTCATTGTTTTATGCACAATCTTATACATTTATAATTTTTTTTAGTAATTGTCGCTGTGTTGCATACTGTACCCATTGCTGTGGATTTAAGAGAACTTTCCTTCGTTTTATAGTAATCACTCTAACGCAGAGTGAGATAGATATACCCTCCAAACTTTATCATTCTTTGTGATGGAATAACCTACATCAAGTATTTTGTTAGCGAAACAAATTTATTAATTGAAGCAGATGTGTTTATTTATGTTTATTAAAAGAGTGACTGAATCCATACTGCTCAATATTTCTTTTGCAGAAAAAAATGACATTACACAGGATAGAACACACGGACGTAACAGTTGAACTGCTTAATGGAAAGCATGTTGAAGTGAGCTGTCGTTCGGATGCTGTTGCGTCGGAAATTGCTGATGTTGTCATGAGGCACATGAATTTTAGTGAAAACTCGTTTTTTGGTTTAACTATACTTCGGGGTATGTTTAAGTCCATTTTGTATTTGTTAGCTGTTATTTAGCAGTTTCATCATTTAATCATCTGATGCAAATGGCTTTGTAGTCAAACGTCCTAATGTGCTTTTTTTTTAATTTCTTTATTGGAACATCCCAATAAGCTACTGATATCCTCAAGAGATACTCGAAATATTGTAATCGTCCATGCAACACTTACTTTACCTACCGCTTCAGGAGCGAATTTCTGTGTGCTAAATTTGTTAGTTTTGTAGATGGCGAGCATTTCTTTTTGGACGGTCACCAGCGTCTGGAAAAATTCGCACCACCAGGTTGGAAAAATGCAAGACAATATGGATCACCTAAAAGGCTTTACATGTTATTTCTACGCTTTCGGTATTATCCAGCATCAATCGCCTTTATACGGTATGCTTTAATGATATAGGAAATTAATCCATTTTAAGATGTAGTGCGAAGGAAAAAATTCCCTTCGTCACTGTGGATATGATTCTCGATTTTTTCTTTTTTTATGCTGCCTCACTCGTTCTCTTTTTTGGAGGTTTCTCTGTTAAAGGCTTTTCATAATTATCGCTGCGCTTCCTCGAGATGCGAGTTGTCAAGGTTGATATTTCCCGTGAACCATTTCAGTACTGAAGTTGTACTTCATGAGTTGTACTTACAACTGAGACGAGACGTCTTGGATGATCGCATCCAACCAAAACGTGATTTATTGTATGATTTGGCTGCATTTGCTTTGCAAAGCGAATATTCTGATCAACCCAGTGTAACAATTCTCGACTACTTTGATGTGGAACATTATATACCAAAGGTCACATTTTAATTCTAAAATTTAAAAAGATGTTATTAGCACCTTCTTTGGTTTTATTCAACCGTTTCCGATATCCATATTTTACCATTTTTTAACAAACTTTTATAAAATTCCAGAACTAGAAATTAATGTACGAGTGAAAGAATTAAATGGAGGGAAAGGGGCAAGAGAGGTTCAGTACATGTATCTTACTTTTTTATGACCTTGGGATCACTTCATATTAGCACGTGTTTGCTCGCCAGTTATGCTGTATTTTAACTTTAGAGGTATTTGGATAACGGCAATGAAAAAGTGGTAATCAGAGATACAATCGAAAAACATGGAAGATATCGAGGAATGAGACAGCAGGATGCTGAGAAGCGTTTTATTCTTGTGAGTTTTTCTATTTAATTCCTGAAGATTTACGTGACCGCAAAATATAATGTAAAGCTTGAATCAGCGTTTTTATGACATTTCTCGTTACTTCGTCAGCTACATCGACTGTTGTTTTATAAGAAATGAGGTAGCTGAATTTTTAAATGTGTTAGCGGTGTAATTTATTTTCTCTAAAAATTTTTGGATTAATTCAGAGTGTTGAGCTATTTAAATGTTGTTGGATGTTTTCTAGCTGTGTCAACGACTGCCTGATTATGGCGCTCATTTGCATCGTGTTTTTGCATCCAAACCATCGATAAATCTTGGTAATACACCCTTCGGTGATCCTGAAACTGGTGTGGCACAATGGATTGGGATTATGACACGTGGTATTGTACTTTTCGAGGAAGAAAGGTTTATACTGACTTTTTGATCTTCAAGAATTGCATTTTGGAAATGTTTTTTGATGATTACATATATTAAACTGCATTTCTGCTTTGTAGTGGCGGCCGACATGCTCAGATAGAACACCTTTGGCAAAATACGCAAACTTTACAGTTTGATAAGAAGCGCTTCGTTATTGCCTCCGAAATCCATGAACCATCCACCAGTGTCTTCTATACCGACCATTATACAAAGTATGCGTGGAAAGTTCGTTTTGTACAGTATGCATTTATGTTTCATCAGGTTGTGAAAAATGCTTTGCTTCGTAGAATCACTGTTTTCTTAACTCTACGCAGTATTGTATGTCAATGTGGTTCAGCAAATTTTTTTCCAGAAGTGCCTATTTTGTCCGTTTTGCGGCTTCTCAACATCGCTTCATGATAAAAATGAGGCAGTGGAATCATACTTTAAGGCGTGATAGCCCCTTCCAGTTCCGTAGAATGCCGGATGTTGGTACGGACACTAATTTTACGGAAGAGGTTCCAATTGTATCTAATTGCATTAATATTTCTATATTATTGAGCATGCTAAAAATAGCTTTTAATATCTAAATGCATGTTATAACCAGACAGCAATCAAATGGTTCATTTGAGCTTATATGAATTCACTATTAATCAAACTTGCTTTTGTAAGATTGGCTCTACAACGGTAAATTATCGTTTGTTGGATAATAGTTTAGTCTGTAGTACGTGTTTTGTTTCTTATTTTATCGCTCTGTCTTGTACTCATATTAGGAGTTTTTTTTTTCTATAATTTGAAAGCGAATATAGTGTGACTGCTTTGCAACAAAACCACCAGAATTCTCTACATTAGTGAGAATTCCCTGATGTGACTAAAATAAACAAGTAGTTTTTAAACTTCTGATTATTCAGTTTATCATTATTATAGGTATCGTCCGTGTGTTATGCGAATGCTTCTGACATAGCAAATATGTCGGAACCAGGTTTTACTGGAAGCAATAATCAATATACCTCAAGCAATAGCTCATCAAAGACATATACAGAGACTTTACATGATTCCAATTCCAAACCGAAAACTGGTCTAATAAGTGGTACGTTTAAGTTTCAACTCTCGCGGCTGTTTTTAAGTAGTGAAACATTGGATTATTATTCAAAATTTCTGTTGAAATGAAATACTGTTCATCTAGGTGATCGAGTTTTGGAGGAAAATCCTTCTGAAGAATCGATTGATGGTGATGGATATACTTTGGAAGTTTCGCTGGAGAAAGATCCAAGTAGTGGGCTTGGTTTAACATTGGTTGACGGTAATCTGAATGGTGTAAAAGGTGTATATGTGAAGTCTGTATCGGAAGGAGGCGTCGGAAAAAAAGGAGTTAGTTGATTTTTCTTAATTTCTATGTCGTCGTTTTTTTTCGAAAGTAAATATAATTTTATATGTGCTTCTGATTTAGCCCGAAAGAAGGATTTTAAAATTCAGGGAGTCAGTGTTGGTGATCGACTACTAAGTGTCAATAATGTGTCACTTATTGGTAAGGATAGACATGTAACTGTCGATCTAGTGAAAAAATGCGGCAATTTTGTCCATCTGAAGATTTTTAGGTAGGATTTTTTTTCCTCTGCAGTCATGAAGTATGAACTTCTATGGTTTGTGAGAACTTGCATATAAAGTTGTTTTGGCCTTTTATTTGGACCATGTTCTCTTGACTAGGCTGTCCTCTCTACTGTTTCTGAGCAACAAAATTGATTGGTAGATGCACTTTGTCATTTCTTTTCTTTCTATTATTTTTGAGGTTACAGATAACGAGTAAGAATGTATCGGTTTGTCAAAGTGACGCTTTTATGTTAACGGCAGACCTGAAAAAAGTTTTATTGAATTTTTCTGTCCAGCAAAAATTAGCGTTGACCTATTATTAATTTTCTCCATTATATCGGAGTTCATTAATATTTTTCTGCTTAAATTGTACTAATTTAAAGGAAATCCTTGCTTTACCTGATAATTGACACTATCAGTTTAGTATCATAAAATTTTCTTCAGACATGACATTTCAGTATTAAAAAATATTCCAGAGTTTTTTATAACTTCAGGAATCTTTTTATTGCTTAAGTTGCCATAATTCAAATAAATAATTTTTTATAATTCAAATGAATATTTTAAGGTTAGAAGCGATAACATCTGCCCTTGCTTCTGGCATTATTAAAGATAAAACTGTGACTGGCGGTCAGAAAGGATATAAAAATCATCCATTCTTTATTAGTGAAGGTTAGTTTTTTCCAGTGAGTGAGTTAAAGTCTGCAATATAAATGTCCTCGATATCATAAATTACGCTGCAGGATTTGTAGGACTGCGATCAAGAACACCACCACCGCCGAGAAAGTACTCGAATATCTTGAAGAAACGCGCAAGAGCTATTAGTGACTTTGGCGCTGTTGGTGATACATTACCCGACTTGAATAGCGAAGATTTATTATCAAACCTTAGAAGTGAGTCAAAGTTAGGGTAAGTTCCTGTTGTTTGTTTAACTGTTGTTATTAGGAAAATTGATGCTTAAGTATGTGACGAATACTGAGGTCACAATTGCTGCTTTTTCCTCTAAACCATTAACACTGTGATTAAGTATTTTTGTCCCATGCATCGTATTTGTTCATTTATTTACTTATTCCATATTTTTTCGTAATAACTGTTCGAAATATTCTACCTTTTGTTGTGAACATCAAAAAAAATGTTTTGCATTCCCAAAGAAAGTTGAGTTTGGTTTCAACAATTATAAAATAAAGTTGACTTCTCTGTGATGAACTACTGCCTTTCACTTCCAGTAAGAGAAGACTCTAAAAAACATATTGCGAGTTGTTTAGAGCAGCAGTACTTGAAACTTTTCTAAACGCAAGTGCATGGTATATTTTAAGAATGTGGAGTTACTTTGTGTGTCTTTTCTTTATTTAGGGTGCATTAGCTTGTTATCAGTGCTGAAGATATTATTTCTAGATGTTTACGGCCGGAGACTTCTATGAATGACGAGGTTGATTGTGGAATGGGATACGACGTGCCAGTGGTATCCATGTACAAATTCGAAGGTGTTGATGATGAATTGGTAGAGCATTCCCCAAAACGATCTAGTACAACATCGTATTTTCCATTTAAGACAAATGAAAATGATTGGATGAAAATGGGAAAGAGTGACGTTGATCAACAAAAAATTCCATGCAGCGATTGGAAATCGGTGCAGGATTATAGGTATTTGGGAACATTTGTATTTCATAAGGAATTATTTTCTGTATTTCTTTTCTTTTTCTTTTGTACATAGGGACTCAGAGAATGGAATTAATTTATGTAACTCGACTACTTATAGAAAAAAGCCAAATCTTGATTGGGCTGATGACCTGGATGATATTGTGGAACCATTGCCGTCTGATATTTCGATGGTAAGCCTCGACCGTAATGGATCTGGTAGCCTTGGTTTTCAAATTGCATCTAGCGGAGGTGTTGTATATGTAAAGCAGATTACTGCAGAGCCTGCACTTTCATGTCCCGATATTCAAGTGGGGGACAAGATTATATCGGTTTGTTTTAAATTCACCAGCGCAAGTTCTGGGTTTTTCGTTTACATTATATTTTTTTCAGATGTTTGTGATTTCACATACGGAGAATTCTAAATTTACAGAACGGAAATTACGTAGATCAGGAGTAAGTTATTGGACATTGTTGTATAATGTGTTTGTTTTGAAACAATTTTTGCAGGTAAATCATGAGAAGGTGCAGAATCTAACGCATCAGAAATTAGTGGATCTATTGAGAAAGGGTGGTGATAAAGTGGTAATAGGCTTGCAAAATTCAGACAAAGAAATAAGTAATCGTGACGAAGGTGAACAGACCGTACGAGTTGTTTTGGAGAAGTCTCATACGGGTTCACTTGGTCTTAGCTTAGCAAAAAAAACTGGTTTTGATGGTGTGTTATCAATTTTTGCATAATTTTTGTTTTATTTTATGTGTCATCAATATGAATTTCCGATCATTTTTGTTTTTCTATCGAATGCATGATTTCGATGTTTTTCCAATTTCCGATCGAATTTTCGAACAGAGAAGATCTTTCATACATCCAATTTTATAAACACTTATTTTCATGAGAGATTCAATGCATTGTGGACCATAGATTTAAAGTTTTTCAAAACTTTTCATAAAATATTCAAAACATTTTTTTTGATGTTCCGAGATTATTGTTAGTGTTCTGTCGTACGAAACTCTGAACGTGTTGGTAGAGCACTGTTCTCCGAAAAATATCCGAACGTGAATCATGTTTGGTTATATTCCACTGGCTAGTTGTTTCCGTTCTATTCTTTGAAATATTTTAGGAATTTACATCCGAATGATTAGCAGTGGTAGTGCCGCGGATGTTGATGGAACACTGCATATCGGTGATAAAATTTGGAAAGTCAATGGACAATTAGTAAGTAGTTGTACGCCAGGTGCCATCGTTGATTTATTGAAAGCTGCAAGTAATCCCGTGGAAATTATTGTAAAACGAGTAGCCCCAAGTAATAAAAGTAGCTAATTTTTAATGAATTATCTTACGCTTAATACGTTATAATTAGTTTTTGCAGACTTCACTTCTTAGTTATTATGGTGTTACAAGTCAGGTTTTTCAATGGTGGTAATTTTCCTGTTTATTTGTTCCTTATATTTGACTCATTTCACTTTTGTTGCACGTTGCCGTAAAGTTGTCTATGTAATTTGTAGACAAACATTTTATATTGATGCTACCGCTGTATGTGTGAAAATTTTTAATTGTGATTCTTCTTTTCTGCTCATGCTACAATATGGAATTCGTTGTTTACATGGCATACGCACTTTAATTTTTTTACAGAATTACTTCAACAACCACTATCTATTTGAAACGCCGAGCATTTCAGCAAAATAGAGGGAAAATGGTTTGTTATGTGCTTATTTAGCACAAACTCTTCGATGGCCTATTTAAATGGGTAGCGTTGTTGCTGTGTTCTCTCAAATCTTTGATTATTAAAATCTGTCCATCTGAATTTTCTGTTAAGTTATCCTGAACAGTTCACTGAGTTTTCTAATTGTTGAAGAGCATATTAATTCATCCAGTCAGAAATTTGCTCAGTTAAAATAATCAAGTACAAGCAATTTCAAATTTCATTATTCTGATGTCGTACTTTTATTAGCAAACCGTTCTGTGATTGCACATCAGCCTTGAAGTGATTGTATGCACATTGCTGGTCCAATTCTGTACGTAATTCGAGGATGCACTTGCAGTGTTCCTACCTTACAAGAAATGTGTGGCATATTTGAAAAACGAATTCTTTTTGTTTTTTAACTTCAGACTGGTAGATATTTATGGGACGGAATTAGGGTAATAGGTGACGGGCAAAAGAAACAAAGAACAACTGTCATTGATTATAAATATACGAACATTTGCTTTTTGCAAATCTCACTGGTAATGTAAGGTGGGTATGTTTCTCCATGCAGTATGCTCTCCTCTCTCTCTCTATGTATATATACATATATATATATATACATGCACATATATTTGATTGCTCAGTTCCTTGTCTGTATAAAATAGCATACCGTCTTGGTGTCTTATCGCAATTTTACATTCTGACATCTGTATCTGTATACGAAATTTTTTTGTATGAAGAGGAAAGGGATCATTGCAGTAAGTACTTAAATATACGAAAAGTATGAAGTTTAATATACGAGAGAGAAGTGGGGATTGGCCAACCAAAATATACGTAAAGAGTGAATTTCAGTATTATTGACTATTCTTTTGAAGTTTTTGGATTTGAATTTTGATGTTGATTTCCGGGGGACATGAAAAGCAGTTTGCAGCAGTAAACTATTCAATTAGAAAGCTGAAATTGTTAATCATGCATCCGGAATAATTGGGCAATTAGGATTGTAAATGTTACTTGATATGCGCATCGGTACGCTGTGGAAAATCGTGCTACAAGTTCTTTACGCTTTCTATCCTTCGAACGACCTCACTAAAACTTTTAACATTGTATGTACTATTTCGGCAAAATTTCTTAAGTTCCGGATGACCACATGTCTTTTTTTTAAATAGCAGTGTCGTCCAACTGTCAAAGTACTGTTTCGAAAAGCATCTGCTACAATTTGTTTCTTATTGAACAGAACTCAGTTGTAAGGGATGCTCGCAATGTAGGCATCTTCATTTATATATATATATATATATAAATGAAGATGCCTACATTGCGCCTTTGCACTTTGATACTTATTTTATGAAAAAGTAATCATCTGTCTCGCCCTTTCGTCCGTGTGTCGGCGTTCGTACGTTATCTGCAGAAAAAGAGTTGATAGTGATAGGGAAGACTTCTCATGCTCATGGAAAATTAATTTTGCTCAGAAAGTGCGACAATTTCTGTCTTTGGTATATTGGGTTTTCTATCGTTGAAATTTCATTTGTTGTCAATAAGAGCTAAGGAGCGTTAATGTTAAAAAGTGATGATCAAAAATGGAACCAATTTCCAGCCTTTCGTATCGGAGAAATTCCACGTGGATTTCTAGCGAACAAGTTTTCGTAATGTAAAATAATTTAAGACTCGTTTTAAAATGATTTTTCTACTAATGCCAATTGGTTTCAATTCCTCAGTTTGGGACTAATGTTTTATTTGTCTACATGAAATGGTTGTCAGCCACATAGTGCATATTTTAATAGATTGCTTTCTGACTGAATTAGTGAGGAATTTATATATGTCAGGCCATAAATATATTTTTATGCAATTACTATGTCAAAGCTAGAGCAGAACAACAGTAAATAAGCTAGTAATCAATAAAATTTGAAGAGAACTACTGGAATTAAAGGTTAAATATGTAAGACTAAAGAAATTGAAGAGTTTCGGAAGTGATATACATGAAACACCACGAATTCTGTAAAAACCAACCAGTAATTAGTGCAGTATTGAAAGGTCATCTAATAACTACACAACCATTATGAAAACTAGTCATTCGTTCTTGTTACTAAGACATGTCTTTTTTTGAAATGTTCTCATTAGATGTAAAGCAACAATTGGCGAACAATATTTTTAAAAACAATACATAAAGCAAATCTAGGAAATCATTTTTATTCACATACTTTAGAGTTTAATGTCGAAATGTAAACTTGTTTGATGAATAAACACACGCATAGCATGTCAATGAGCTGCTGTAGATGACTTTACTGATATGTTGTTTTTACCGAACTGGAAAACTGACAAAATAAGTTGAAGTACAGATCTTGACTTTGTTTCAAAATAAAATCAAATTGCAACAAATGCGGCATTCCATCACCAGCACAACCTTAATGATTGAGTTTGACTCAGAATGCACGTACTCAAAACCACCTGAAGGAGATAGTTTTACGGGATAAACAATTACCTGTAATAATCCAAAGGCTGTTCCATCAACTCCAACATGACAGGTGTGATGAACATCACCTTGAGGCTCACTTATCAACAACTTGCGGTTATTTTTGTCTTGTACTTTTTCACGAGAAAAGATTTTCGAATGTGCTAAAAAGGAAACTGATGACAAGTATTTATCGTACTTGTTGTTTGGTAATTCAATAGCAAGCTTTGCAACAGTTTCCTCGGGTCTAAATAAACCTGTTCGACCATTCCGCATGTAGCCACGCCAGAAGTAGCCATCTGGATATGTAGGAGGACTGAAACTCCAATCTAAATTACTAGAGTTTTTAGCTGGAGTGAGATGGAAAATAAAATTAAGACCCAGAATTGGAATGCAACCGTAGACATTTGGAGTATACCAAGAAGTCGCACAGCGAATGCATTAAGAAAACACTACCCAATTAAATAAACACGAACCATTTATCGAGCACAATTATGGTTTCGTTTTTTGAATACTGAAGATGGTCAATGATTCCATCATGGCAAGATGCAACAGTAAGCAAACACTGAGGCATGATTTCTGGAAGCTGTAGTACGATGTCTGTAAAAGACGGACGCTCCTCCGGCTTGTGAGCCCAGCATTGCATCATGAGGTTATAAAATTCAACCGGACATGCGTCTGGACATTCTAGTCGTTGTAGATTTGGATAGTCTATTGCTGCTAATATCTGGAAGAGCAAGAAGAAAAAGTCTTGGTGAGGGAACAAAAACATCCCGAACAGTGTGAGCAAAACACTAACTGTAGACGGAATTCAAACAAGGTGCACATTACTAGAAGATTAATACAATGAAAGACTAAATAAACGTAACCTGTGCACCGGTAAAGCCAGCCCAAGGCATTTGACCGAAAGAAAATATTTCAAATAATGTTACTCCATATGACCAAACGTCACTAGCAGATGTGAACTTCAGGAAATTAATACATTCAGGAGCACACCACGCGATCGGTAGTTTTACTGCTTCTGAAAACTCGCTTCGATAATAATCTTCGCCCATACCCAACGAACGGCTTAATCCAAAATCCGAAATTTTCACCTGCAATTAAAACATTCTATTCTTTCTTAATAAATGTACAAAAATATTTTACAATTGTCTCCCTTACCTGTTCTATACTACCTCATTTTCACTTTCTAGACATGTTTACAGCTTCATTTTCTGGGAGATGGAAATAATTACAGGGCTATCCTTTCACAATCTACATGTTAGAATGAAAAAAGAATCCATTTACCCTTTCAATAGAAAAAACAAGAACATTTCGTGCTGCAAGATCGCGATGAATAAGTCTTTCATCTGACAGATATTTCATACCCTGTGCTATTTGTATCGAAAATTTACAAAGTGTATCCACAAAGAATGTGCCACGCAGAGAGGGCTTTTGAAGACACTCCAGTAATGATCCACAAGGTGCCAATTCAGATACCTGCACGAATGTAACTGAAGTAATTCAAATTTATATACTTTAATAAAAGGTAACTAAGAGACAAACTACGCTCTCTTTTTAGGTGAATGTGTTTACTGTAAAGAAACATGTATTTCTCTAGCTGAAACCAACCAGCATAACTGCTTTAGTATCCAGTACTACACCATAAAGTCTGACAACGCATTCATGACGCATTTTGTGCAACACTGCGACTTCTTGCAAAAAGTTAAGTGGATTGGCAAATAATTTCTCAGGCAAAATACATTTCACTGCTACCTGCAACAGTGATTTAGGTTAGTAAGCCTCGTATGTTAAAGTGGATGTTCTTTGTCAGAGACATTTAAAGTTCGTAATCAAAGGCAGGTAAAGTAAAAAAAAACCATGCATGTGAGTCTTCTTAAATGGTTTCTAATTTGGTTGCATGAGACCAACATATCACGTGCTAAACCAACACATCATGTCTGCTAAATGACCGATTTATTGCTCTTCATAACTCTTCAGTACTAATAAAGCCATAACACCAAATACCTGTATTTGTTCAGTGCTATTTGAATTATTCCAAGCAGCTTGATAAACGGATCCGAACTCGCCTTTCCCCAACCGCTTGGATAATGTAATATTCTCCAGATTTATCACGTGCTGCTCTTGATAACTGGATAAATATCGATCTTTTTTCTCCAAATTTCCTACCATAATATTCAGTAATTTGTTTTTTTTAAAAAAAACCAACAGTACAATTCTGAGGAACAGTATGGATGGGACAACTTCACAACCGCCCAATTAATAAAAACTCGTCAGTAACGTGTAAAAGAAAGGTGAATGAAACAACATATAAAAGAAACTGATACCTTTACCGAGAAACTTCCTTCGCAGCTTTCCCATAATCGAAGATTTGGGAAATCTCCGGTGGTAGGCCGCTTGTAAACGTTTCTGTTCCGGTCTGCTCATACCAATCTTGTTCAGGTCCTTCTCATCCACAAAACTCATGTCAGTTGCATTGCATAACCTCAGAACTGTTCGGATAGAATATTCATAACTGAAATAACTTAACTGAGATTATCCACACCATATTTATGCAAACTGTTCATGAAAGACGCCCTTAACCTCATATCAGTTCCATCATTTCCAGCAATGCATCAGACCCATACCTCCTACTACTTGTTTTAATTCTCTTTCCTTTTCGTTCAATAATAAGCGTATAAGTAACTTTTTTCGAAATCATGCAGAGTTTTTGATAACTCATAAACAACATTCCGCTAATATTCGATGAATTTAATTCAAGCTGACTTATTTTTCATCTAGATAGAGTTTAACCTGATTTATTTTTCATTCAGTTAAATCCGACGCTGGTTTACCTTAACTGGTATAAAAAATTGACTCACTTTGCCAACGAATTCTTTATTTATTGCTGTTACTCATGAATTTTGTTGCTTTCAACTAATACAATTAAAATCAAATAAAATGAAAGATACCATAGCAAATCAGCTTCACAGAGTAATTCTGAAATGGTACATTGTTCCGCTGCCATTACTCTTAGTACTTTTTTTGATTGCTAGTTGTGAGATAACTCCTCCGTACTACAAAAATAATTTCACTAGATAACAAACAGCATCCTGAAAACAAAAAGTTAACGAAGATGGGATTATAAGTGATTGATGGAATGAGTAATTTGATGTACAACTTTCGTTGGGAAGTCGTTAGTATTCCGGATAGCCTAATTTCCTGCAAGAAAAAAGGGAACCTATCTCTAGCATAATCTTTAGAACATCAAAAGTCAAAACGGACAATTGAGAGTAAAACAACCACTAGCAGAACAGATGTGCCACGCGTCTCATAACAGGGCATTCAAATGGTTTCTGTTTGCGGGTTATTCTAGTTGTACTAAAAGTTACGAAGGTGCTGGGTATTGTGCGTGTATTTTCAGGTGCTGGAAATGTCAATAGGGAAATGGGCAAATCATATGGATTTCAATTCGAATGGCCCTTTCCAAAGAATCCCAACGCCTTATATAGGTTCGCTTCGAAGGCTACTCTCATCGCAGTCCTCTCAGCGTGCAAACTCATCTTCTCACTGAGTATGTTTCACAAACAGTATGTTACTTTTACGAACAACATTCTTTTTGATATAACTTCAGATATGAATCGAATGTCGGTCATTAACAAAAATCGACTTCTGTCTGCTCTGGAAAATAAATCAAAACCGTTGATCACTGTATCAAATCATCGTAGTAACATGGATGATCCCTTAATTTGGTGTAAGTGTTTAACATGTAAGAAAGGAATTTGGGAACTGAATGCTGCAAATGTCAGTTTCATTTCGCTGACATAATTGCATCACATTTAATCTTTCCTCGATTAATCCGTAATAATTTTGTTTTCCTACTTCAGGTCTTTTCACTTGGCGTGAATTTTTTTCTAATATATCAAGATTTCGGTACACTTTGGCAGCACATAACATATGCTTTACCAAACATTGGCATACTTTGTTAGTAAATCGTTTTTTTAGTAGGAATTACATTTTTTGTGTGAGAACTATCATAAAGTGTGAAATACTAAATCTTATTTTATAATGTGTTATGCTGCAGTGTATGTTGTTTTTTGTCCGAAATGTTAAGCATAAATTTCAATCTGACCATTATTTTTTTAGAGGCGAATTTGACTACATTACTTTTCTTGACTTCGTAAATTTTGGAGATTTCATATGAAAGTTTATTATTTATTCCTTAGAATCAACAATGAGAATATCACCGACCTTTTTTCGGGTATTAATTGGTTTCAAAAAAATTTTTGATTCTTAGCATCGTTTAATTTTTAGGTTCTTTTCATTGGGCAGATGTGTACCCGTTGTACGCGGCGAAGGTGTATATCAAAAGGGAGTTGATTTCTGTATTGAAAAACTTGCAGAAAATCAATGGATTCATATCTTTCCAGAAGGTAAAGTAACACCGACTCCTATACGGATCAAGTGGGGTGTGGCACGTATGGTAAGTTACAAATTTTTCCTTGTTATTTTTTCTTCTTGGCTGCATGCTTAGCATCATTTACCATCGTCATAAATGATCGTTCAAATTTTTTTGTACTGAACCATGAATAAGAAGTAGCAGCATGTCGTTATTATGTTCTAAATGCACTCAGAAAAATTTTTGTCCCCAAGGCATATAAGCTCACTAATTTTCAGATTATGGAAAGTCCAAATCCTCCAATACTTTTGCCTATATGGATACACCAAATGGCTGAGATCTGGCCACAGTCGAAACCATATTATCCTAGAGTAGGAAAGGTAATAAATATAAGCTTATGTACATCTTTCGTACAAGGGGGATGTTTTTAAACAAATGTTCATAAACAATTTTAGTTAGCCGTATTCTTATATTTTAGCATGTCATAATTATGGTAGGCTCTGAAGTGGATATGAAAGAACATATGTGGAGGTTCCGCGTTGGCTCTGTAGCAGAAAGACGAAAAGCACTTGCTGATTTCGTGCAAGAAAAGTTGTTTGACCTTGGCCTTCAAATTAGCAAAATCAAACTTTAGTTAATTTTAGATGAAGTTTGTCATATAGTCAGTGCAAATTAATTATTATTCCAGGTTCAGCTCAATCCCTATTTTGTTCAGCTTTGCTTCCCACGAGTTGCGTATATTTAGGTGTTTGGAAGTTTATATGTTGTTTTTAAAAATCCAATGATGTTATGATGTCAGTAAGCTTAATTGGCCGTTTTATTTTGCAGAAATGCGACTATCTAGTTTGGTTAAGCTGGTAGCAGTCAAACTATGATAAGTCTGATTAGTTTGCTATTCAAATGATGCAAAAATACTATAATTTTTAGAAGTTTATTAGATCTTTGAAAAAACTGCTTTTTAGAACTATAGGGGAGAGTGTTTTTTATTGAAAACCAATTAATTTTGTAATTGCGATAAAAATGCATTCTGGTTAACAGTTTGTTCAAATAAATTTCTTCCATGATTTTTTGCATTTAGAGTTAGATCTTTTGATTGAATTTGAGGAGAAAAAGATGGTGAACATCAAACAGGAATTCATCAACATTCTCCTGTTATCCTCAAGTGAAGAAAAGTATATTTTGGAAGCAAAACTTTATTTTGCATTAAAAAAACTTTGTCTTGCAGTTATTTTGTAATATTACTTCTCTAAATTGTCAAATAGTTTTACAGTGTGGATTGTCGCGATGAATTTAGGAATTTCTGCCTACATTAGACGCCTTATTAGCATGGAGCTTTCGTCGGTTATTTCTACACTATGACTTCTTTGCATTGTTAGAGAACTCTAATTTTGTTCGCGTTATGCTAAAATCCTAACATTCTGCTGGATATACGTGATATGATCCACGACATCTAAAACTGTTTGCAAGCATCAAACACCGCAAAATAGTTCGTGGAACGTATTGGTGGAAAGAAATCATACTTGTCGAACTCTGATATTATATATTCATATACTTGCACTTTCGAAAACCTCCACATACCAAAAAAGGTGGTAATTTTCAGTGGGCATAGATTGCGTTGAGGAAACTGTTTTTCTTTTGTCGTAGGAATAGATAAGGAAAAAAAAACGAACATGTATGGATCTCTGCGGATTGTTGAGAAATTTGACAAATCTACTTGTTCACAAATTCATAAAACAACGCGAGACCCACGCAGTGCCGAAGTGTTGTGGAAGACGTTTATCAGGTAAATCTTCGTAAACGGTTTCTGTCAACAATATGTTCGGTAAGCAACTGCTTTATCAACAGGAAACGCACATACTAAATGATTGAGCATTTTGGACGACATTGACCAACACGTCAGAAATTTTCTCAATTTCAAAATTGGATTATTACGGTACGGGGAGGATGGGTGAAAGTATGTTATTTTTTCTTCTTAGATGCAAAAAATATGAATTTCGGCTGCAAAAAACATCCTGTCCTCTGTATGTAATGCATTATTCAGTGCACTATGTGCCATCATCCGGAAATATAATTCTCTTCTCTTTGCTTAGCTGTTGCTTCTTGTCTTTTCTTGCAAGATTTGGATACTTCATTCTTTTAAGTAAGGAGAATTTTGTCGTACCGTTTATTATGAATTCGATGTAAAAAAATGATTTGAATTAGTATACGCAAGTTCTAGGAATGTTTTTAGACTTTTACAAAAAGAAAGTTATTTGTAATAAAATTAGAAATGATTTGTAAGGAATGTGTGAGTAGTGTTGTGGATGATGATAATAAATCAGACAGTATGAAAGTAGGAAACTTGCAAAAGTGCATCTTTATGTAGAGTATTTTTGCATGTCCTACTGGTAGAGCTTACATCAGGTGGCAGTTGTCTGCTAGAACAAACTCTTCGCAATTTTCACTGAAAAACAGAGATGAAAAAGCGCACTTTGAGCCATTCATCCGGCTGACATCCAACATTCAGACGAAAGAAATAAACGAGGAAGGAACCCTCAAACAGTTACATTCATCACGAACTCATCCTGTGTTTGTGTGTGTGCCTTCAAAGAACTGCTAAGATTGGACAATGGCACCTCCTGCATTACGTAAACAGAGTATTGTTGAAGTTGCCGAAAAAACATTTGATAAGAACACTCTTATTCTTATTGTTAATCTGCTTATTCTTGTTGTCCTCACCAGTTTACTCTATATGGTAGCAACTTCTGCCATGGCTTCATCTAGAAGAGATGAACATTAGCACTGGTAAGTAATTCACCTCTTTCTCTAATAAACTTTAATTCTTTTCTATCTCTTTCTCAGATTATTTGAAATAATTGGTGGCCAACTTTTCGCAATTGTTTAATGCTTCTGAAATAGATGATCTGTCATAAGTATCAGAGCTTAATTTTTGTGAATACCGGATATTTCTAAATATGACAACATGAACAACCGGAAAGCCATTTGTTATATTAACTGACCTTTTCATTTTCTTCCCAATATAATCAAGTAAAACCATTATCTCGCAATCTTTAAGGCAACGTTAAAGCGTCATAAGGCATATATTCCAAACATTTAAACATTACTGAACTATTAAGGCTGTAGATTGCTCAAATTGTCGTTAGTGTTCATTCAGCAAAAATTAAACAAAATGCTTCACGTCCAAAGATATTAGAGTTTTACAAGATGAATCACTTAATTATTTCCAAAATATGAGATTATTTTCATTGCTATTAGTAATATCAATATCGCGAATAGCTTATGAGCCATCTTATGGAATGTCATTCCTATTTTTGAAAGAGGTTCCACTGTTTTATATGCCATACAAACAGGACATTCAACAATTTCATACGAACATATCCTTCTCACATATAAAGAAGTCACTACTCCAATAAAACACTTGAAAATTTTCAAATGTAAGATATTAACATTAGAATTCATAAAGTCATTCTAATCATCAAAAAATCAATCAAGAATAACAGGGTTTTGACAGTACCAATTAGTATTTTACTCTTAAAAATTACAAGTATTGATGGTAATTTAGCAGTTTTAAAAATTACTAACATCGCTTCAACAAAACAAAACTTCGTATTATTGTATTTACAGGTTACATTGCGTTAAGCTTAGATCTGAAAATAAACACTGATAGCAGCGTTATGCATGATCATTTGTGCCTCATGCCCCACGATTGATATGTAGTTTCGAAAATAGATCGACTCAATAAAATTTCAAGTTCAAACTCATTCTCTCCTATTTAACAAACAAAGCAAAGTAATCCTTGATAAGAAAGAACTTCAATAATGGCTAATCTAACAGTGGCAATGTGGTGCTTTACACATAAAGGGTCCAAAAATATTTAAAACTCTCACTATTACGTTACTAGATAGCAGTAGATAGGATTCGTGTGCAGCCACTATCGAAATTGTAAGTGCTATTATCATCTCCATTTTGACAATTATTCTCCCATCCCATATTTGGTGAAAAGTGATATAACATATAATAATGCATTTTGTGTTCAAACTTTGTGCATATAGACTGAAATATGTGAATTTTTTATAAAACAGTAGGAGGAGGAATTATCTCCGTTAGATATTTCAGTCTGCATACGTAAAGTGTCCTTATTGCAGTAAGCTAAGCACAAATTATAGCAAGAAATGCTTCGAAATTTTAAATTTAAATCATCGGTGTAAAGACAAATGCTTCCGCTTATCCATCAATATCTGTCAGTAACAGGTATGAAGAAAAATACCAGTCGTTAAAACCTCTTTGTAGTGACTTCTTAGCCTTTTTGTCCGTAATGTTATTGAATGTTTCGATTTCGTTTTCAATTTCCTTTTCGTGGTAAATGTAACGAATTTCACTGGAAATTCCTCACTTCGTCAACATTGCATTAATTACACTTCGTCCCATCCCTTAGTGCAGTTTCAAAATTTCTCGAGATTTTAGTTAGATGTGTCTCGTACTCGCAATTTTGATTTTTGAACTGTTTAGCACACAAATTAGAACGGGAAAAATGAAAAATTAGTGCCTCGAGATGATGTGGGAAACGAATAAAACTGCATGGAAGGAACTTAACACTTGTGTAGGAAGAAGAAGAGGACAGGGAAGGGAATGCTTCTCTCAGGTTTATGAATCGTTGAGTAGAGCAGTTCTGATATAATTCATCAACTGCCAAACAAACAGATAACATTCGTCAATCTTGTTGTGGTTTTAGGTTAGCTTGAGTTGTAACCCGAGTCCGGCTTCCTAACTTAGATTGCCTGTAAGACCTTTCTACATCTACCCTCTTATATTCTTTCATACTAACGACCTGTTATAATTTCTGTTCCTTAACGTAAAGTCATACAGTGTGACCATGTTTGTAGAATATTGGTAAACTTCATTCCTTTATGTAGAGGACAAGAAAGTTTGCGTACATTATGAGTTATAACTCTAAAACTTTGATGGTGATGATGCTGATCAATTATCATAATGTACAAATGAAAGAACTGATTAAGTATAAAAAAGAAAGGCACAGCACCTGTTCAGTAAATTAAGCTAAGAAAGTAAACAAGTAAATACTGTTTCAGGTTATGTTGCACTGGCATTCACACTTTACAAATTTCGGTTTCACAGTTGTAGAAAAAGGAAACAACCTGATTTCGTAACGCTTTCACATACTGCACAAAAGGGTTCGGTGTGATAACATGTATAGCAGGAAATATGTCCACAGGTAACACTCTTCACCGGTATTACAACTCTCTGTTGACATCGTGTGCATGTTTTTGCCATTAAATTTGCTCGTTCCACATCTCTTTTACGTCTTGTCCATCCAAAACAATTTCTGAGTGAAATGGAGAGAACCATCAGATCTCGAAACGCACACCATATGAGTTTTCGATTAAGTGTTTCAAAATTCAACAAACCTAAAACGAATTGAAATTTTCGCAAAGAAAACTTTCCAAAACTTCCTAGATTCTTAAATTATAGTGGATAGATATCTGCAGACTTCCTAATAAATGACATGTGAACACCATTTTTTCATTGTTTCAATGCATATATTTTTCTTTTTTAGATCTTTTTAGCCACTTCTTCGAGGAACGACACTTCGAATTTTTTGATCTAAATTCAGAACTCATAAGTCTTTTGGTGTCATAACGAGTTTTGTCATAACAGATATCTTCATATTTCTGATGTATTTGTGACTGAAATAACTGACCGCAGCTAAAACAAAAGCTACTTACCTTTTCTCAAGGCCTTCATTTCATGTGGGCATTCAGCGCAATATATTTAAATCATACAAGCAGAATTTAGGGAATCTATATTTCATTTATAGATATTATTATATTTCCTATATATTGTCGAGGCATTTAATAAACAGATTGATACTGTGAAACAAGTACGTTTATCTCTAGAATTTTTTGTCACTATGAATTTTTGAATAAAGCTATAGATCAATTGAAATGCCTTTTTGATTTGTATATTTGTACTTGCTTTATTAATGAGTGGCACAAGAATTTTCCGTCATAGTAATTACTCCTTATATAGAAAACAATGGTGGTCACCCAGCCATTTATGAAATAAAATTTGTTCCGTCAGCTTCAAGAATAGTCACCTTGTCAGCTGAAACATTTATTGCGACTATTATGGAGGATTACAATTGATTTCCTCTACCAAAACATTTCAACTAATTAATACTATCATACCCAGTGTTTCCTTCGACATTCCTCCCTCGGCATTTTTCAAATGCGTGATTCTTTCCGTAAGGTTCTGGTAACCACCTTTATGATAAAAATGCAGAAGCTGCCAAAAATTTGCTAAACGGAAAGTGGCAGTCATCTTATGTATCCAATTGATATCGTGACTATACGAAGAAAGTAAACGGTTCTGAATGTAAGGTACCAGAATCGAAAGCATAAAATGAAGAATTGGCTGCCACTTAGAGAGCTGGCTCAAGTTCCATCCTGGTAAATATTACGACATTATAAATACCGATCCAAACAACAAATATTTTAAGAGGTTGCAAGCATTCCACAAGTTTAAGTTTAAAAAATTGTTTGCAAATATTGATTCGTAAAACGTAGCATAGATCCGCTTAAGTTAAAACAATAACATCTAAGTAAGTTTGAGTCATAATACTAAAAGCAACTTAATAATGACAAAAGAACTCACCACTCTTTAAGCGGTTAAACCATGCAAGAGTATCAATGATTAAAAGAACTTCATCCTTGATTTTTTCCAATTTGATGGAAACTGGTAAAGGAAATTTACTTTTCCAATGCTCGAAGCTGTTTTCTGCAACCTGATGTATGGCCTGGTTCATCCTATGACGGTCAAGACTAGCAATTCTTGTGGTAACTTCCATCATAGCTAGTGGCTATTTCTCATCAGATCGCTGTCAAATACTTCCCGAGTTGAAAAAAGTTCGAAAGTGAATCACATTGACTACTGAAGAATATTTGATAGCTGATCACACGACAAATGACGATATATCTAAGGATGTGGAGCTGAAATGCTAACCAATTTAGCAGCCGCCTTAACTCCTTGAGAACAACCCTAAGAATTAAAGTCAAATACAAAATTGAAGAATCGATAAACTGACCTTCACGTGATATACAGAAAATTATGAATGACACAGTTTAAAAATGTGGAGTAGAAATTTATGCACGAGTTTTTTTTTTTTCATAATCTTTACAAGAACATATGGAGTGAGTTAAAGAGTGGACTAAAATGTGAAACTATTATGAAAAATTCAAAATATAGATTGTTATGAAGTGAATTAAAAATTAGTAAAAAATCAGTAAAAATCAAAAGTCGGTGAAAAATTAGTAGATATATTATGTAGACACAAACTTAAGTTTTGTATACTGTTACATTCAAAACTAATTCCATTTGTGACCTACTGAAAATCTCTTCACAAAATGATGACATTCGCAAACCAAAAAATGATCCATTCTGAACAAAACAAAGCAAACTGCAACCGAGTAAATTTGCATGAGCTAGTTGAAAAATATGAACTACAAAAGAAATTCCTGTCAGAAATTTTGTTATTACAAGCGATTTGAAAAATTTGAACGCAATGATTACAATAACAAATCTGTAAAGGGGTAATAGTAAGTAAACTCATCGATCAAACTGATTAGCATTGTAAGCCTCGAGATCATAGAATGAGGCTTTAATTGAACGACCACCAAAAAATCGCCCGTTTAAATCAACAAATGCTTTTATGGCTTGACCCACATTTGTAAATTCTATAAATATGCGAACTGCTTCATCATCATTGACTTGGAGAAGCTGAAAATTATGCATGCGTTAAATTTATGTCACTGGAAAGATAACAAGAGATCATTTCTTCCAGAACAAAAACATACCCTAAAAATGACAACTTTATTGACCTGCCCGTATTTCTTCATCTCATCCTTCACTTCTGGCTCTAGTTGATCGTCAATTTCATCTGGGCTAACCATATTCTGGAAAACTTTAGTAATAAAACAGGAACTAGTGACGCAACATATTTTGAATAAATAGAAACCTTCGAGAATAAAAAGACGTAAAGTTTAAATTTCTAGTTTCCCCATGTTAACCATCAACAATTCGTATAGAAAATTATTAATAAAATTATTACAACATCCAAACCGATAAAACAGTTGAAGAAATGCATGAAATTACATATGATACTCTTCAACTGATTTAAAAAATTTTACCCGCAGCAACAGTATGCGCGATGACTCTTTCAGGGCTTCAGTCACATCCACTGCTGGCACTGCACTTACAGGTGGCAATGGTGGAGGTGAAGTAGCTGCTTCGGCTGCAATAAAACTGATAAACATCCAAAAAATCCATTCCAGATATAGGAAAGTTTATAAAAACAATGTCAACTTACATTTTATTAATAATATCTAAAACAAACCTCGGACATTTAGTTCGTGTTCATTCACTATCACTCCGGAGTTCTTCCCTAGCCTTTCAACCTTTAAAGCTGTGCTCATCCCCTGACCAGACCGCCCCAAACCTGCTCCCTCCTAAACAAGAGAAAAAACTTACGGCTATCGCTACTGAGCGTGCATAATAAATAATTACACGTGTATAATAATCAAATAGTTATAATAATTAAGAGCAAAAATTATGCCTAATCCAGGGTTAACAAATACATATATAAATATTCAATTTCACATCACTCAAATCAGTCATAATCACTTCAACAAACGTCATTTTCTTTAATTTTAACACCGAAAACATCATTCATGTTCTGAAATTAACAATAAAATTTCTCTTATACCTTGTAGCCAAATTTAGACATGATGTTAGCAGCAACTCCCAGACCCTTTCCAGCGCCAAATGACGGAATAAATGAGGGTGGTGGCATGTCAGAAGCCATACTGCCGATACCAGAGTCTGCTGGTGGTTCAACTTTACTATCTTCTTCCATGAGAATCTTGGGCGGTGCAATTGCCGCTCCGGCTGTACGTTTTGCAATTTCTTCCTGATGCTCTCTAAATAAGAAAATTCAATCTACAAATGACGTCTTCAAAAAATAAACGTATAATTCTTATCTCCCTGGTATGGGAAAGGAAGACCAGCAATTAGCAACGGTATGAAACACCTGTTTAATCTCTCCGCAATTTCTTTTGCAATTTTTTCTCTTGCTCTTCTCTCATCCATTTTCTGCTTATGTTTAGCATAGTCAGTTGGAGCTGTAGGATTGTATTCATCTTCAACTAAAACTTCGCCAAAAAGAAATACCTAAAATATAATAAATAATAATTTGTTCCATAATAAAAATCTTTGTCATTAAGAATTCAATGTTTTTTATTTGCATATGCATATTAGAACATACCTTGTCCTCTTTCAGTGCTTTGGGTATAAATGAAAGCGGTGGTCCATCGCCCAGAGGTACTGTTTTATGAGGGCGCAAGAAAGTGCTCTTCGAAGGACGATTTTTTGCAGATAAGTCAACAACAGGAGTAACCACAGTTCGCTTTAAAAAAATGCAAGTCACATCAAAGATATGTTTTCAGTGAGATGTCAATTTTCATAATTGTACAAGTTGATCTTAATAAGATAAAAGAAACCTGTTGGGCCAATTGTGTTTTTTTAATGTGTATCTGTGACTGAAGAAGCCGCAAAGACGATGGAAGACCTGAATCAATTTTTGTGGATAAATTAACGGCAGATATAAATATGTTATAACTCAGGAAAATAGAGATAGGGCATTTTAACTTATTCGACAAAAAACCTTTTTTCGGTGACCGGCCATCGTCTCCCTTTTCGTGGACTGGATCTTCGCCAAATATATCGTAAAGCGACATATTCTTGTGCAAATTTCACTATGCACGTAAATAAATCTTATTAGTAAGTAAATATTAGCATCTGAAGAAAACAATACATTCTCCAAGAAATTATTACAAAAAATAGCCAAGCGCCTTCCTGAATGATTTTAGATAAGGGTAACGAACAACAGATCTGTGGCAATGCAGTTTCTAATATTTAACACAAACAATTTAAAAGCAAAAATTCTCTACAGGCTCTTTAGACTGGAACTCCTTCTCTTCTCTGACAAGTTACGTTGACGCCAATGATGACCAACTTGCAATCGCTTCACCGCTCTATCTTGAGATTTCGAAAATCCTTGCCTTTACCTACTACTAAGAGATGGTATTCACATCTGTTATTAAAAAGAACTGTTTTATGCCTATCATGAATCAATTCATCTTTATATTTATGTGAATTGATAAAGCCACTTACTTCATAAAAACGACGACACACTAAAAGACAAAAAAAAACGAACATTTAAAGGACCCAGCCGTTCTTCAACAATGCTAGCCGAGCCATTAAATACCAGATGTCATTATCTTCGGGCTGAAAAGTAATATTGCAGGGTTGGTTCGTGTTGGTGATTTGGGTGTTGAAGAGTTATGAGTTGTTCATTGAGTTCTAAGTTTGGAGAAATATCTGGGGAGGGCTGTAGTTAATGTATCCTGCATATATAATAGCGGTAACATTACTTACTGCATCACCCTTCGATGGTTCTTAAATGCATTAAAAATCAGCTAGGAACTCCATAATACAATAGAAACACTGTTCACGATCTCTATTTTTATTTACAGGAACGAGGCGTTATAACTGAAGCACACAACACATGCATATTACAGATGAATGGTTCCCTGAATTCAGGAAATACTTATCAGTGTACCTGTTAATTAATCAGTCCATTGTGTTTAAACGATCACACTAATTTATCGAAACAATTGCAATGCTCGGTATTATTTAACCTTTATTTATATAACCAAAAAAAATCAATCAGTATGTTCTGCAGCTTAGGAATTAGCCATACTTGATGTGCGGTAGTGCCGAGCACGTCACTCATCGCTCCGAACAGTGACGATCTTTTGATCTGTTCGTGATTATCTGTTATTTACTTAAATACAATTTTAGTATCGAACGATTCACATTGTTTACGTTTCGAGATCTTGTCAAAAAAATTGGTGACAATGTAATCAAAGTTCTCAATGCTTATGCTTTATGACAAACTCTCTTCTTATTTTGTGTCTTTCATGTCGTGTGATATGTGCACCTTCAAGTCCGGTGAGTCGTTGCTTGAAATCCGATGACATATGCTGCAAAATGATTTTAAACAAAAATAAATTTTTTTTGCCAAAAAAGTTTTTATAAAAATGTCGAAAAAAGGGCTAGAAAAGTCATGCATTCAATCGGAAGAGAAAGATAGATACTGGTGATTGGAGGTGGTTGCTATTAGTACTGTTATTCGAATACCAAGATGATAGACAATATATTGATAAGGCTTACATCAAACATTTCATACAGTTGGTTAATTTCGTCACCAAGTGAATTAATTGATCTCCCAATTCTGTCAAGCCGTTCCTCCAGTGTTGCAGTGCTTCCATAAACACTCTCTTCAGTGGCAACTGTATTATTCCAACAACTGTCATCTCGAAGCATCTTAATCGCTGAAGATTTTTTTTTGTGCGACTTATGCGATTATTTCATGCTTTGCAAGAAAGGATGATTTATTATAATCTGTGGTAAGACTAACCTTTCTGTGTTAAATTTTGTTGGGCTAGGGTATATTCTTGCAAGACATCGTTTACGTCCTCCTGACGTAGAATATAAACATCGGTGTATCCAACGGAACGAATTGTCATGGTATGCTTATTACCATAGGCCTTTCCAGATAAATTAAGAATGGCCAATTGACCAAAAACTGCGCCTTCCTTTAAGATTCCAAAAACAACTTTGCCATCATCACTGACACAGTTAAGCTGTCCACGTTTCACAATATACATTTCCTGTAAAAATATTGTTTCATATATTTGAGAAGGTCAATATTTTGTAAGCATAACTCTTTCTGTAGATATCCTCTAGATCATTTTAAATTATTGTAGTCTTTGATTACGCAGATTCTATTAAAATAATCCTACCCGTGCCAATTCACCTCGACGACAAATATAGTCATTTGGACTGAAAAGTTGGAATTTCAGTCGAAGAATGAGTTCGAAGAGTAGTCCTTGTTCACAGTCCTAAATGAGAATATTGTAATATGTCATTACGTTAAAGTATCATTAGAATTAGCACCAAAAGTGATGGGAACAAAATTTCCGGACGAAACAATATTTTCGAATTATTTTTAAATTACTTTTCGTTTTTTGCTAAGGATAAAAATAAATTTCTGATCACCTGAAATAATTCGGCGTGTTGCAGAGTTACCATGTGTAAATGTATCGCTAACTGACTATGCAACTTTCTAGGTAATCCGTCCAGAAGCACCTTAAATAATTGTATATCACTTTGCAATGACCGAAGTTTCTTGAAGTTTTAAATCATATGTATAAGCAAAAACTAAAAGAAACGATTACACTTTCATCTTTGGAAATTCCTTGGTCATGGATATAGTCGCAGCAATTCAGGACTCGCTTCTGGATATCAGAATCCACTTTTCTAAAGATTAAACATGTAAGCAGTCGGTTATATTTTTCTATGCAAATTCTGACCGTAAAAACTATCTAATCCTGAAATCTTTCAACATCACAGCAAATAGGTACCTGTAATTCATATAAAATTTAATTCCATCCAGAGTCTCTTGAAATTCGGATTTTTCTTTGTTCATTGTTGATATGACACTTCCCACGGAGCTAACTATTACGGCAAAAATTAGCAAACCAATTAATGTATCGATAACTTCAAGTGAGTTCTCTAGTGAGTTCATTGGGTAAGGCTAAAAGTCATTTATAGTCTTGCAATCTTTATGAACAGCATATTTTTGTTCCAAGTAACATTTCATTCAATGTTTGAGTGCGATAAGTTTCAAGTGACAAAACTGTTACCACATTAGTTTTTTAGAAGAGGTTCACATTACCAAACAATTATTTGAAACAATTCGCTAATCAAACCGCCAATGAGAAACGTAATCGTAACACCTGTTTCTCGTTTTAACAATGCCTGTCTTGACGTCGCAAGCCTCGCATTGCGACGAACTGTTTAGGCCTAACACAACGGAAGGAATAATTTTAAAATCAAAAAGCCGTTAAAACCTGTTGTCCTTTCGTTGTTAATGTCAATGATGACCAATAAATTGACAGTGCATATTCTTTGCTGAAGTTTGGGAATGTCAGTACTTCTGATCTGAAGTATACAAATTTGAATTTGCTGAGGGCAATTTATGTTTGACTCAACAAAAAATGCAGTCGAAACGCCTATAATCTACCTGTTGCTCCAATACTGCATCATTTCGTCAATATATTCAATGCGATTGTTTGTATTTCTTCCTGTTTCATTAAAGCTGCAGCTTGCCAGTTCGTTTGCTAGTAGGAATGTATTACATTTCGGGATGACGGGATCCGCGATTTTCGTGTAAGTGAATTGCCATACTTTAGGATTCTCATCTGCATCAGTTATTTTAATGCCGGAACACTTAGACTACCAACAGGCATTTGAAGCATTTATTCTGTTAAGTTCATGATTTTTTGTCCGAAAAAGATCCATATTTTGAGTATTATCACATGCAGTTAAACATTGAATGATTAAACATACTGTAAATGCCGCTCGTAACACTAATTAGAAAATATGCAGCAGCGTTCCAATGAAATAGCACAACACATGTCATTATGAGGATGAATATTTTGAACGCATTTGGCCGATTTGTGCGAATTTCAGTACGATTAATGAAATAACTGATACGATACGATTTTAACAGACGATTAAAACGCACGAACGATATGTCACCACGATATATTAATAGAAAATCAAATGGAAATATACTGCCAACATCCAACCAAAAACTATAACTGAAATATCACAATTGTTACAACTAACAGTACTTCCAAAACATCTACCGCTCTGTGAATCTCCAGGCAGTAATTCACCATCATCAGTTTAATCGGGCAAAGCGATAGTGCTAGTTATCAAACTGTGAAGTTTTATCTGATTGTGACTAAAACAAAATAATTTCCTATAAATTTCACATGAATTCTTTATTTCCATCATTTGTTAACCTCCAGAAATTTTTTATTTTTAGTTGTTCGATTTTATTATCCACATTTTATTAAGATTTTGTTTTTTTTAATGATTTATTTAAGTATTTCAAAATTATTCATTTTAATTTTTTTGTTAAAAAACGAACAAGATAAAGGATTGGTTTTGAAATGTTTACGAGCTGTCATTAGTGAAGTATGCAAAGTGATACAGCCTCATGAAATACCGGAGCAAGCGTTTTACTATCTTATACCGCAGAGTATCTTCGTTATATAATTCGTTGCATCAATATTAAAAAAAAAATTCTCTTCTCAGGAAGAAAACCTTTTTCAACTTATAGTAAGCGTCAACTTACCTATGAAAATATCTTCTGCCTTGAACTCTTAGGTTTTCAGTAACTACGCCATCATCAATACTACCTGTAACAAGTTTTTTCTCTGTCATTTTTTTTTCTCTTAAACATTATGAACATTCGTTCAGTACAGCAAGATCAGGATTTCACTGATGCATAATAAAACTAATAAATGAAACATAATGAAACTTCAAAATCAGAATTTTGAAGCTTTGATTGCTGGAAATTGATTTCTGTTAAGGCTTTCGATTTACAGTTAATATCAGCAAAACTCACAAATTCGTGATTGCATGAAGATATCAATTAAAAATACGATGTCAGATATAAAATTACAAGTTAGCCAGTAGTAAAAGTAATAAATGTAAATTTCCCGGTACACAAATATCACCACCATAAGCAGATTATAGAAGCAGCCCACACAAACAAGTGCTGTCCAGTAGTATAACAGAGACGACGTTGGCTTCATCACAAAGAAAATCATTCTTCTGCAAAGAGGTTCGAAATATTCATTTATGTGAAGTAGTAATAGAACTCGTTTTAACGGTCTAACGATCACTTTTTCGCATTTATTCAAAGCTGACAACTAGGATCAGCTGAAATGATTTATGGTATCTTCAAGGCACTTATGTAGTTATGTTGCATGACTCAGTAACCCAAACTATTCCAATCTTTAGATGCGAAATTTTTATCCCACAACTTTCTGAAGATTTTAGAAATCAAACAAAAAAACAAATGGTAGAACTTCTTCCATAATGAAGAATTCAGAAAATGATAGATGGACAAATACTTTGTTTTGCTTTTCAGTTAGTTAATATCTGTGAATCGAAAAAGATGATCGTCTTATTGAGCTGGAATCAGCTGGAATATTGTTACTGCTAATGGTTTCACGACACTATCAATGTTCGTTTGTGTACTTTCGTTTTTTTTATTTAACAACGTTTTGATCCAATTATGACTGCCTCCAATTAAAAAATTCATTGTTTTACGACGAGAAAATTATTTAAAACTGATTGGAGTGGGTAAAAAAAGCAAAAAAAAATCTTTAGAACTTTTTACAGGTTTTAAGCTTCTACGATTAAGAGAAATTGTCGAAAATGGTAATTAAAATTTAAACTTCATATGATACATTCATATAGCTCCGTTTTTTTTGCAATTTTTCACATCTATTTAGATTGAAGAGAAAGAGATTGATGCTAATGTGCCAATAACTTTCGTAGCTGAAATAAACAAACAATAACAGTAGAAAAGATATCATCCAATTTAACGACCCGATAATTATCGTGTCAGGGAGCTTTCAGATGAGAATGGCTTCTTTTGCGGACTCAACGCTGAAACTTCGGTTAGTCTATGCCATATTCATTTGATAAAACGTTGTTCATTAATTTCGTCTAACTTGAAAGTGGTTGTACTTATATGCAAATATGTCATAGATGAAGGCTCCTTCGACTATTTCTCACATTATGATTTAATGATTTTGCTGTGTTAATGAAAAAGTTCATTGGTCCAATCAATTGTTGCACTCAATGATTTTACATTTTAACAAATACGAATGTATGGTGTAATATCGGAAATATCTAGGTAAATAAGGCATAAAATTAAAGATGTTTAGTAAAATTTAGGATAATGACGGGTAAAGTAAATGACTGGATGGAAAGAAGATGGGAAATTTATTTGGCGTTGTGATGACACGAATTAAGTGAAGGCATCGTGGTATCACCCTGGAAACCATTTTAGTCTTTCAGTCTCCCTTGTGAAAACATTCAGGTGTGGGAGTGGAACGAAAAACTGATGGTTATACTGACACTCTTTAATGCACTTCAAGCAATTTATCCCCACAACTTGTTGTTGTCTAAATGAATTAACGGTATTTAACATTGCAAAAAATTAAACTCTTCATGAATTTTTTGAAATTTTTGAAATCCTCTATCTGTGATCTATATTGCACGTGTGAGATATTAAATGTTCTAGTCTCTGCATATATGCCTCCTTTTTTATTATTTATTTTAAATATTCATGTTTCACCACATTGTTTTCAGATGTGGCAATCCATGCATCTTTTATCTTTCTCATACTGAGAGCACCTTATTATTATTATTATTTATCATTATTATTATTGCTATTATTCTTATTTTTCATTAAATAGTAATAAACAATAGCAAATGACAATAAATAACAGTAAATGATAATAAATAATAAAAACCAATAATAAATGGTAAATAATGATAAACAACAAAAACAATAAGGAGTAATAAATAAATAAATAAACAAATGAATAATAAACGATAAATAAAAAATAAATAAATAATTATTAAATAAACAATAAATAAATAATAAATAAATAAGCAAAAAAAATAAATAGTACGCAAAATAAATAATAAAACAATGAATAAATAAATAAATAAATAAAACAAAATAAATAAATAAGTAATAAATAATAAACAAATAATTAAAATTAACAAATAATAATAATAAATAAGTAATAATAAATAAATGAATAAACAATAATTAATTTCTTAACAATAATGACAAACAATAACAGCAGTAATAATAACAATAGTGATATTATAGTGGTAGGATACCACTACGAACAGAGCTCTAATCGGTCGGTCTGATGGAGGACGACCATTAATCGCTCGTTCCTTGTGCAGTGCTGCTTATCGACCTCTTCCAGCGGTTGTCGGGGACATCACCATCATATCCATTGTTTTCCTCCTTCTGCTGTTGTTACTAAGATACTAATATTACTGCATTCTCTCCACTTTCTTCAACTATACATATAGAGAACTTCAACAGCGCTACTACGTCACGTATGCGTAAATGCTCTTGTCGTGTCTGCTTTATCTGGATTACCCAATAACGTAAATTTAATATCGTTCGCACATCTTTACTGACTGAATTTTATTACTGATATAAAACAACAACAACAACAATGATGACAAGTGCACGACCACAAATTTTAAAGTCTGTGGGTGATAAACCAAGGTTTGATTTCCATCAATTAAGCGACCAGCACGATTACTCATCAGAGCTACTAGAAATTAGTACTATGGAGTTGACATAATGTATGCTATAACAAATGTCACAATATACGTAATGAAGTTTTGTTGTCGTTTCACCTTTACGAGGCAAAACATCAGGCGAATACCCGAGTTCTTTGAGCTTTTCCTCATACTTGTTACCAGTGTAACTGCGGGATAAATTGATAAACAAGTGCCATTTTGCAAACTGTCGTAATCGTGTGTAGCCATTTGTTTTAATTTCATGGCTTTGTAGATATGCACAAGATGAAATCCTCCAGTATGTGCAGCTTTCTCCGGATGAAGATTATTGTATTCCATCAACAGCAAGATGCTTTCCGGAGCAGTATGTGCGATGGTATAGCTAGTCATTAAATTTTTTTGTATGAAATATGATTCCTTGAAATTGGCATAATCTAAATTTATCAAATATCCATTACTTCACACTTACAGACTGTATTAAGAGCACCTTGGTGCAGCATCTTGCTAGCATATTTGATGACATTGGCTTACCAACCAATTTGTTAGTCTCCTTTTTAGAAATTATGAACGTTTATGTACCTAATTCTTCAAAAAATCTCACAAATTCCGATTCAAAGGCTAAGGTAGAATTTCATTATGAGCTATTACTTTGCAGTCAGCTGTCATTTGAAGATCCACAAATGGACAAGCTCTATCGGGAGACAAATGAAGCAATGTTCGAAGTATGAACTGTCAAGCGTTTTTCATTTGTTACGCTTAGATGAGGATGTCATAAGTTGTGAATATCGAAAAATATACACGACAAATTAATCAATGGACTAGATATTTAAAGACTAATCCTTTTTGTCTGGGAATTGTTCAAGTGAACGTCTTATCATTGCGAGAGAAGGAAGAATTTCACGTGCCTTCAAGTCCAATACTTTATTGTAATAATCGACAATTTATTATAATAACTTTGTCCCTCAACCTGGATTTGAAAAAAAGCATCTCATAAAATAACCGTCTATTACAGGTATATGACTACCTTACGTTGAAGTTAGAAGCGATGTTCAATGGAAAATCGGTATGTTGTTTCTATATATTGAAAATAATTGATTACTCTATTTGTAATATTTTTATGATAATGCATTACTAGAGTAGTCCATTATATTATTACCTCATTTTGTGTCACTATGAAAGTAAGGAAACATTAATGTACGTTGCTGTGCAGTTCCAAACATTCGAGTTTTATAGCATTCGTTTCCACAGTTGTTCACGAAAGAATGGGAAACTCATTATTCCTCCTTCTATCCAGAAAATGATTTAAAAGAGCGACGAAGGAGTGGTGTTGATGTCACCGAAACTGAAGAAGACCAGGTGAAACTTTTATCAAATCTGATACCACAAAAGCTTACCAAAGATAATACCACCTCATATTTATTCTTTGCAGTTTCAAATAAAGACACTCGATGATCGAGGAAACAACAAAAGGGATAGAAAAGCGGAAGTATGATTTGCTCAAACATCCGTTAAGTGCCACAGGCAGTATTGATGTTTTGACTTTATCAGTAGGCAAAATAAATCGAAAGATTGTCAGTCGCATTTAAGTTATTATGAATATAAGGCTACAATTCTCTATTTTCCTATTTTCGCAGTTGGCGTCTTTAAGGTCTCATCTTCTTCGATATTGATGAGCGGGATAATTCTACTTTCATTTTCAAGATCTGAAAAAAAATTTTGAAATTAGGCCACTTACTCTTGCAATATCGTGCAGTGTTCTCGAAGTTTTATTTTTATCAAAGGAATTAAATTCCAGAACCGAATGAATTCATCAGTTAGCCTTTCTTCACCGTACTAACTTGCCACTATAAAAAACACACCTTATTTACAGGGCGAGGAAAAACGAGCACGGAAGCGGATTCAGCGCGTCGATAAAACTGAGAAGCCAAAAAAGATGAAATTTGGTCGAGAATAAAGTCAATTTCCAAAAGAAAACTCATTATGCATGATCTCATTAACTTATACATTGCGTACTTCAGGTTTATAAATCATTCACGTATAGCAATGCAACTGAAATAGCAGAGAAAATCAACTTACAGAATATTTCCCAATAACACATAGACATCGGAATTGCTTATACTAGTATGCATCCTCATGGGCATTTAATTGCTCTGATTTCCAGCAACGGTTTTCTTTGACTGACGGTGATAATGTTAGAAGAGCTACATTTTGCTCCACACTTTGCTACACGTGTTATATTATATCCTGAACATGAACAGCACGAAGGAAAATAAAAAAGTGAATAGAACATAAGAACTCATATACACAATAAAAGTAAGACCAAAAACCTATGTCACTAAGTGCATTAAATACTAGTCTAGATAAAATTTAGAAAAGCGAAACGAATCATCAGCCTTCTGCAGATCCTAGATGATGGATAGAAGAATCACAGGGATTAGGGACAATGAATGAGGGATGTTGTTCTATAGCGCTCTGACTGTACTTCCAACCTTTAGATTCATCTCTAAAACCTTTATTCGCAACGATTTGTAAGAAATGTAAGAAGCAACTTGTACTAATGACAAGTATTCTTATGATCAACTTTGATTCCTTTTATTGTTTAGCATCTGCTCCCACCCATCAGAAAAATACCGATTATTGGGTCCCAAGTCAGATAAACAAATCGCAGCTGTAAAGCTCCATACCTAAGATGTTTAATACACCGTTGAAATTGGAAGTTATTAGTGGACAGTTCGGAATGGCCGACAAATGTTAGTTTCCTTAACATCATGTGAATGCTACTGTCCTATGAGATTAACAACATGTAACGAAATAAGCAATAACAACATTATAATATGCACGGGTGACTGTAAAGCGTAATAAAACCACTACACACAGATTCATAACTGGGTAAAGAGGAACGTAAAAGACAACAGACGATTTTACTGTTATGAATTAACGAAGTGTACTGTCGATCTTATCATAACAAACACAGTACGCTCCTAAAAAGTAGTTTATGTCCATGATACAATGAGACAAATCGCCATATCTGTTGATATGACTGATCGATGTCATATCCACTGTTACTGTATTCTTTAATATGTCATATTGTACGGTTGCCTGTAACATACGATAATGGAATAGCTATCAAACACATGAAGCCTTTATCCTGAACCTTTCTGTTGTAATATCGTCTAAATGCTAGAAAGATCGAGAAGATCAGAAAATCACAGACTAACATATGAATGAGTCATACATAACCGTAAATGTCGCATGTCAGTCTTTTCAAATGAACCTATAAAAGGTTTTGATTGGTGTGAAGTCATATGAGAAACAATGAACACAATGTTTCCGATAACTCGACGGAATATGAACAGTCAACAACTCAACAGAATTTTTGAAAAATTTACCTCATAAAGAGCATTTCCTGGTTTCGTAACAAATCTCAACTGGTAATGCGCAAATGCTGCTTTGGTTTCAGCAACCAAATTTGGTACGAAACCATCTGCATCTTTCGTATCTTTATATTTAAGCAAATTTTCATGCGGAACAAGTCTCCGAGCACTTTCTAACTTCACCTTAAAAAAATATACAACTTGTTAAGTAGCAATAAAACCATTACCGTGAAATACCATTCGCAGATTAGAAAAACAAAATGGAAAATTCGGAAAATATCAGGAGCACAATAATGCTTGAGGACGAACTGATTTTTGAAAACGTAATACAGTACTCTGAATTTGATCCTATGGTTCACAAACTGTAAAGGCAATAATGACCACTCATAACAGCAAGGGGAAACGTAAAAACGGTTCATTGATATGAATTAACTACGCACACCATCGATCTTATATCATAAAGGCATAATATATTCCAAAAGTTTACACGGTACAAGTGTTACTTAATGTGTGCAAAATTTCATCGCTGCATAGTTGTGCTATTAACCAATTTTAAAGTAAAATTTCATGAAAACAGATGACAAACCAATTTCAGAGGAGCACATAAATGTCGCTGAGACTTTGTATGTGAATTGATAGTTTGGACAACAGCTTTACTCAACATCATCGATATATTTGTCTGCTCTCTATTATCCATAGCTGATTCCCAATTCATGCATGTACACCAGTGCATTTCGATACCAGCCTACAGCATATAAAATGAAATCCATAAAAAATCACCATAATAAGAAAACAAAATCTTTCATTTTCTCTTTTTTAGATACTGGTATCCTTCTTCTTTTGGAAATTCTCAACCAGGCTACGAATTAGATCAAGCAGAAGTTAGAGTACACAGGTAATATAACGGGAATATTAGAGTTAGTGTAATGCATCTTAAAGTTGAACAACAGACATCGATTTGTACTTATTTAAAATGTATATGAGCATTAATATAACTTTTGGGTACAGTTTATGTATAAACAATCCAACAATACTGGTTTTACAAATAAAAGTAATATTCAAAAGAAACCTCTTCACAGGTCCTTGATGGAGGAATCGGTCTAAAAAGTGACAACGAACGGGATTTTATATCACCCATAGTATTCAACTCCTGTTCTGTTGGCCAGTGAAGTACATCAAGTAATGTAGCATGTATGTCGAATGGTGTTACTAATCTGGAACAAAAATAAAAAAGAAATTGCATCGCTTGGGCAATTAGTGCAACAGTTGCAGAAAGAAAAATTCATGTGAGTAAACGTTTTAAAATAATAAAAACCTTGCTTTATTGGCTTTCAAATTCTTCCATGCTGTCCTTCCTTTATCACTTTCTCTGAATTTTTTCGGAAGTGAGAGTGAAAAAAATGGAAGCCTTTCTTCTAACTGCCCTTAAAATTGCACATATTATCTCCCTAAAAATTCCTGACCAATGAATAAGAAAATATAAACCCGAAAAACTTCAATGCGGCTCTTCAAAAACCCAGACTATTCTTCTGAACGAACCTTGATGAGTGGTACGGAATTTTGCAAAACGATGTCCGTGATCTGCCATTACAATAACTAGAGCATTATCAAGAGCACCACTTTCTTTTAATTTCTTGAGATTTAGCATTGTATCCTCATCAGCAACTTCCACCAAATTAACATCATCATGACTTAATACACTATGGAATGCAAGCAGGAATTTTGATGTATTATATCCGTATCTCTCCATAAACTCACTCGTATATCTAAACCATTCCTAAAATACATAAAACATAATAAAAGTGAAGCATATCAGACCACTAAAAATAAAATTACAAAGCATATATATTACTGATAAGTGGATGAATTATCCAATCTCACTTTTTAAGTGTTTTGCTTTTTTTTGCTCACTATTTGTTATCCATACCGAAAAAAAACAAATCTTTTCTTCCAAGTGTCATTTTTTTGCAAATTATTTATTGTATATTTACGCATTAATAAACAATGTATATTTATTAGTAAAAAGTTCCCAATTTAGAAAGTCGTTGTTCAATACAAAATAGATTACGGTTTCAAGAAAAAAAATGAAAATTAGAAACTCAGTAAAATCATAAAAAAACCTTGTGCATTGGCACCGAACCCAAACACTGCAAATTATAAAACATATCTTCAGCTTTTTGAAAAAACGTCCGAACGTAATGGTCTGTTGGCTGGTGTTTAAAACCCTAAAAATCATGATCATAAATTCCGACTCAATCTCATGTTTTTCATGTCTTTACTTTTAAAATAATGTAAACCAACTGTTTCTGAATCAAAAAACGAGAAAATAAATTACTTTAAGGCGATATGTAAAAGTCCCGAGTTTTGCTGAATCTTCCGCATATAACGTTATGTAACCGGCGTCAGAGAAATTTTTCCATATAAATGGATACACTTCATCAACGTAACTTGCTTCTGCGAAACGCTTGCTATAAGAGGTACATAATGCAGTTATTGAATGTCTCATTACTTTTTGCGGTGAAAACAACAGCGTTTTTATTACCGAAATACTTGAATTACTTCTTCACAGAAAAATCAATCCACACTATCCTTCAAAAATGATAGAAGCGTTCTTCCTGAGAGTAAACAAAGGGCAAAAAAATGGCCACCTTATAGATATGATAAAACTTAACCGTGTAAGAGGCAATTCCTGCTCTGTTTGTCCAGTTAGAATCGGTATGAACGCTTGCGGAGTACCGTCTCCAACAATATTGTATCCTTAAAGTTGACGGGATTAAAAGCATTAAATTCCTCACAAATTAATTTAATAAAATAACTAAAACTGTTCATACTGATATCTATATTGAATATTGCCAAATCAACATTGGTTTGCCACGGCTACATGCTGTACATAAAGATATGCTTCTTTTTTTGATATTATTTAATGAACATTGCTCACCATCAAGCACAACTGCATCGAATTCTTCTTCAATGTATTTGACTGTTTTCGGTAGTTTACGACGAAATGACATTTGAGACAAGGAATCGAAGCCTATAAAAATGTAATTGTGTCTTCATTTCCTAATTGATATGTTGTACATTCCTAGTAAAAAAATTCATAAAACATGTCCACACCTATGAAATAAACGTCAAGGCCAGACCACTGGGCCGGTTTTTTGATATGAGACAAAGCTTCCTCTTTTTTCCGATCCGGAACAATCGTCCATAGTAAATGTTTCCTTTAAAAATCAGGTTTTATGAATTCCACGCTTTTTTCCGTTTTTAATATTCAAATCATACACAAATGTTAATAGTCATGAAATGTTACGATTGTCACCATTTATATATGATTTGACTAAATAAGCACGAGTTATGTGGGACGAATTTTACACCCCCAAACAATATAATTTTTTTTAGCATAATTGATGCTTTTTAAAATGTCAGCATCATCTACAGCATTATAAAATTATAGTAAAGAAATTAAATTCGTAGATGTTTAAATAATGAAAACTGATCCATTCCGAAACTACAAGTTAGAAAAAGTTAAGAAAGATTTTCAACTAGTTTTCGAAAAGCTCACTCTCGACGAAAACAAACCAAGTTTCTTGATTCTTTCCAGTGCACTCTACAACAGCGTAATCTTTGGTCATAGGACTACCAGATGTAATTGGAATTTGATGGTCGATTTTCAACTCACTGTCATTAACGCGTTCAAAATAGGCAACAGTACATTTAATGTCACCGTAGATTCTATAAGATTCCAATAATTATTTGACGTTTAGAGACAAGTAGGAAAGGAACTTAGCATTAAAGCCAATTTGATAATTATTATAAGATAAAACAAAATAATGATCAAACCAATTTTACTCGATAGCATCAGGTGATATAGTGAACAATCCTTTCTCGTCAACATAGGCCCACTCTTTATCTTTATTCTTACTGCAGTCGAGCGCCTCCACATGATGGAAAAACCCAATAACTTCACTACCATTGATATTTAACTTGGGGATGCGACACGCCTGAAAACATATTTATTAAAGCAAATTGATACTTGACAAAACAAATGAACGAGGTATACTTCTACGTTACTATAACTAGTGTAGCCTATCCGCGATGGAGACCATATAAGCTGAATAAAACTGTACATAAGTCTTTAGCAACCTCCTTAAAAATGATCCATGACAGTAAACACGAACAGTATCATTAAACGATCCATCGGAAGTCTATCCAGAAAAATGGATAAAATTAATACCTGCTCAAATTTTCTGGAAAAATTACTTCGAATGCTTGATTTCCGCATCGCAGCTGTATCAGCACCCAATACTATTATATGGGGCAGCTGAAAAATATGGAAATGTTGAGTGAGTCACAATGCACGGAAAGTGTTTCAATAAAAACGTTCCAGAGTGAGGTCCGTAAACTAGACAAAATTGTTCACTTCCTCAATAAAATCAGAGATATGAGGATCCCGTGCTTAAGTGAATCTACAGTGACAAAACAAATTTTCAGATAACGTATGAGGAATAATTTTATGAAGTTCAAAGACGACTGCACAGCAATCTTTTACATATAGTAACTCGAATTATAACAGAGCTAAGTCAGCTATTGCTATTATTTTACAGACAGAAATTAGGTATAAAAAACAACCGATGAATAAACAATAGGCTCCTCAATCCAATGTGTTGTATTCGTTGAGTATTTCGAGGAATATGTAAAGAAGATGAACAACCCAATGAAAATAATAACCGGAATCATAAGAATACGGAACAGTTTTCTCAGATGCTTCGGAAACCTGCCAATCCTGTTTACGTCTAAAAAGAATATGTTTGAAAGCATATCATCTGAAAAAATGAAAAGATTTCAACAACTAAGAAACAACCTTAGTAAAAAAAGCAATTTATTTCCAAAATCTAAACAACACAACTATTCCCGCGAACCAACAAAACTTTCACAAAAGTTCATTAGTATGGTAACACTAAGTATTCAACCTAAAACTAAAATTGTTCTTAAATTCTAAAACTCAAAGAATCATCTCATTCATTAGTACCCACGAAATTCGCTGCCGGTAAAGAAAACCACTAAAGACCTAAAGGGTAAAAAAACAGTTATTCAGACCGTTTTTTGTTTTAAGCATCTCTAAACATGAAATAATTATTACCATTTATTATTCGTACACCCACAGTCCCATTCCTTAAGGTAGTTCCTGAGGCATGTATCAATTTTGTCTTATAATTTGATGCCTGCAAATTAAGGAAATGCAAATTCATTCATAAAGAATAAACAGCATAATATGCCTCCACTTGAGGCAGTACACAAAAATCGACCATCACTAAAACAGCCTATATTATTGAAAAATTTTTAAACATTAAAAACCTTAAAGGCTTATCGTAGCTTGGCAACATAATTAAAATCAGTTAAAGACGAGTATATTTCCTCAAACATTTGACAAAATAATCTTGACTGATAATCCATGCCAGTAGGGACTTTTTTAAATATTTCAGACAAATCATGAAGGGCAATGGAATAATATATTTAATGCAGTATGCAGTTCAGAAGAACAGTTATCTTCATAACGCAGGAAAAAAATATGTGCAGGAGGCAGCAGTGAAGTGAACAAGAAATATATTTCGTTGGTCACGATCATTTCTAGCATGATACTTCTAACTGGTATACACGAAGCTTGAAATATAAATAATCTTCCATTTGTCATTTTATTTTTTCCGTCTTTTTAAACCCACTCAATGCGGAAATAGATTGCAGTCCCGGATTTGTATGTCTGAATATTTTTTATATTTTGATTAATTAAGAATCGAATCGCAACTTTCTACACTGAGAATTACATGAGCCTGTTTTGTTCTAATCGAATACTCACAAATAAATATGAGGTGCTATACAGCGAAGATATTTACATCTGTGATAGTCTTCCATAAGATCATGACAAAATTGTTTGATATTTCGACGGACACTACAAATTTCAAACTATTAAAAAACTATTATTAAAATGCAAAAGTAAGACATATTTAATGCACAACCAGTCGTAAGTCAAAATTGTTACCAAAGAGTCGAAAACTATCAAAAATTGTGCGCAGCAATAAAAAACAAGTCCACGTACAATAAGTATGAGGAAGCAAATGTAGGTCAAAATCACGAGCACTTTATGCGCTTAGTTTCAATGTATATATAAATATATATATATATATATATATATATATATATATATATATATATATATATATATATATATATATATATATATATATATATATTGTAAGCACTTACTAAGCACTGTGGTAAATCTCTTGTCAGAAATCTCACTTTTCCAGGTTTTCAAGTAAAGATTATTGATAACGAAAAGTTAATTAAACAAGTCTTACATTAACTGTTTCATAGTAGTCCTTCATTCCAAGCTGTCCGTAGCTTGTCGAAGAGGACATTTCACCTGTTTGAGTTTGATCGATCAATTTTTTATCATCCTCTGCAGCAAGTTCTTTCCAACTTTACTACAATCTGTAACGGAAAGCGTTCATTAAAATCGGATGCGAGCACCCCCAATTCCGACTTAGAAGTTAAGATCGACAACTTTAGCTCAATACCAGATTTATTATAAGTGAACTGAAATATACAGGCCTAAAATAAAGTTGAATCACAGAGAGAATGGACTCACACGTATACATTACATATGGATACAGACACGCCCAAATATTAATTCAAATCAGGACTTTTTCACTTTAACTTAACCATCCCATCTATTTCATTCAGGTGAGTGGTGTTGACTTGGTTGTTTTGATTTACCCCTGTAATTTGAGGATGTGTGAGTTACGGTATCCAGGGAAGTGACACCAAATGCACAAACAACACAACTGTAGCACACATTGAACTCGGAACACTCCATAGATTTCCTCACGTAGTATTTGACGGTCGGCCGTATTTTTTTTTCAGACTCTGAGAAAGGTTGTGAGAGTTTTTTTAAAAGTTTGTTGTGGACGTCGTCAGGCTCTGTTCACATTGATTTTTTTTCATCATTTGCTGTGCTTATTGAGATGACCACAAGTACAATAAAACAAAATATTTGTGTGAATGCTGAGGACCAGAAACTGATCAATCGTTTCGCCAGGCTTCATCAAAGGTCACTAGATGTTAAAGTAAGAAAGATTGCATTTTCTAATTGAAGTCTTAAATATGATTGGCTTTTTTTTCAGTGCAGTCTGACTTGACTTATGTAATTTCCTGCTAGTTTACTTCACAGTCGTAACACATCTCATGAATAAAGTTCTCAGGTGCTCTCTTAAAACTGTCTCTAGATGACGTCAAATTTCACTCTCCTTCACAGTATACTTCTGCCAGTAGTACTATCTTAAATCTACTAATATTAGACATTTTTTAGGTTTTGAAAAACATTTCGAAAGTCTTGCTGTTGTATTGTGGAATTTACTGCATATTTTCAGGACAGACTTCAGGAAATGAGCAAAGATCTCCAAAATTTGAATGACGCTGCTGATGAGGTACTGCTTTTGGATGATGCAGATGCTCAGTCGATACCATTCAGGATAGGATCAGTGTTTATGCATATGGATCAAGTCAGCAATGCATTCATTATAATCTATTATATTATAAACTAGACAAGAATTCTGATCGATATTAAGCTTAGTTGCCTATCTTGTTTACGTTATGTACTGGATAGTAAAAGTTAAAGGGAATGCTATTGCGTGTCCTGTCTGCAGTCTTTTTGATTTCTTTCTAAAGAATAAGGTAGGCAAAATGTTTAACTTTTTTGAACCAAGTATCTGGCCACGGATTTCATTGAGATTGTGATTTCATTGTTCTGCTTGCTTATTTTACAGGAGAGATTAAACGAAAAGCTAGAAAATGTGAAAGAAGAATTGGAGAATCAAGTGTCTGATCTCGCACAAAAGCACAAAAAAATGTGCGATGAGATGGATTCCTTGAAATCGATACTTTATGGGAAATTTGGCGAAAGTATCAATTTGGAGACTGATACTGATAGTCAATAGTTATCGAGCGTAGCATAAAATTACTGAAACATTCAGTATATGCTACAATAATCGTGACATTCAAGAGACACTACCGTGCTGCATATTAGTGACTTTTTTCATGTTAAAGGAGGTGTAAAAAACCGGTTTTCATGCTGAGCTTTTCTGTACAATAAGAATCCAAAATTTTTTCTTTTATTACCGTGGTCTCTTCTATTCAAATATTTTTCGCTAAAAATTTTGCAGTTAAGATTCAAAACTTTTCGTAGTGGGTTTGGAATTATTTTGGACCGTCTTAAAATTCAACTGAAGCTGTTTGGATATACAGTATATGAATTTTTATAGTGGTTTTGTTTGGTGGGAATGCCATCCTATTTACAGTATAAATGGATGATTTATGGTTGGGTCCCTCTCTATTTAAAATGAATTTTCAAAAATGATTCTGATCATCTACTCAGTAATTTGCTCATATATTGGTGAACAAGGTAGCAAGCATTGATTACCAGTGATGAATGTTTTGAACTGTTTTGGGACTGTCGCTCTTCCCTTTTGCATCAGACTTCATATTTGTTTTAATGAGGGAATAAAAGTTTCAGAGAATTATAGTGACAAACACCGGTTAAAGTTGATGTATGTTTTGTGTGTTCTTTGTAGCGAATGTCACAGTTTTTATGTCTTTGCAGTTCGAGTGCTGTATCATTAAAACAAAGTTAAACTTTTCCATTTCGTTCACTTTATTGTTATTCTTAAAAAGAGTGGCCGTGAAAACAGCTCGAAAGAAGTATCATATTTATTTCTCTCATACTTTATACGTAATGTTTACCATGAAGCACACCAGTTTGTGTTAAAGTGATGATGACCTACGTATATGCTTAGCATATGTAGTATTCATTAGGTTGCGCGGTACTCATAAATAAGGAACTAGATTGAGTACGATGACATCATCTTTTGTATTCATAAGTATTCCGTTTCTCTGCTCCTCTTTACTAGCCTGAAGCTGTTATTGTTTATCATCAAACTTCGCCACGTTGATAACACGGTACAATTTTCCTTAGCTATTGGGTAGAGAAAAAGAGGTAACCGCTCTCCTTGCGTAGATGGGATTAATAAAAAGGATGAGGATGTCTTAGAGTCTTACTCCTTGGTCACTATGGAGAAGGAAGGGAAGGAAAACGGAAAACGAAGTCTTTTTTTGTGTCTTGCCATAGTTCACTTATCCGGGTGCAGTATTTTGAATTCTCCTGAATTATTCAAACAGGATGAAACACATGACACAAGCAGTGTTTCTAGCAAGGTAAGGACTAAACAAATGATATTTTAAAAGTCGTGAGATTTGTGATGTGTGATAGCTGTCCAAATCATTGTAAAGTACCAGCCAATTTAACTGTTAAGTAGTTAGGCTCTAAATGTTGTACATTTGATTAGAATGCTTAGAAAGACATTGTCCTCAATATCTATTGGTATAATAGAAAGAGCTTGTGGGCTGCGAGACGGAAGTGCTGTAGCTGCTTGAAATTGTTAGGTTTCAATTCAGTCATTTGCTGTGCTCTCCAAAAAGAGAGACAGTATGGTGGAACTTTTTCTGGAAGCGTTCAAAAGTTCAATTTCAAACATTGATACGTCGAAATGATCTTTCAAACACCGTAATTTTTATCACTGTTTTCTGTGTCGGGATTTTGATTGCAGTACATGTGCATTGGTTTTCAGTTTTAATTTATGTTTGAGAGTACCTTCCTCTTTATCAAAGCTGAGAATCGAATTAATTAGGGAAGATTTAGTCACATTGTTAGTAATGCACTGAAAGCTATACCCTTCATTTTCTCTACTCATTTTACATTCTCTCATTTGCGTTGAAATTTGACTTTTGATATGAGGTCATTTTCAGTTTTAATTCCTTCTCACTTATAAGTTTTCTTTATTCAATACTAGTATAAAGTGATATTGCGTACTGTTAGTGGAAGTGAAGAGCAATAAATACGTGGAATTTCCTGGAAGAATTATTGGATGCGCAACGCTGTGTTTTTTGTTAGTTTTTGAAACGATTGCAATGGTATATCATTAGTGTCTCGAATGAGGTTGTATGACCTCGGTTGTTATTTGCGCATATTTTTATACTCTCCTGTGCCTAGAAAATACGATTTCGTTTTTGCTTTTCATGTTACACTGTCGGTTAGCTTTTGTTTCTGTTATTTCCACTTGAGTTTAAAGTTTTAAGTTAGAGATTCCTTGAAATCGCATATTGATGTTTCATCCCGTTGCATGACAAGAGATTGAGTGATGTAGAAGCATGGAGAAAAGGTACACAAATTTCTGATTTAAATATGGTTTTCTGCAGTGATTAATAAGCGAAGGCGATATCTGTTGTATTAGAAGGTATCTATTTAACGAGGTATCATGAACTTTCAAAAAACAGTTAAAGCAATTGCGTGTTTCCTTCTGTTTTTCACTGCCAATTATACTTTTGTCATAAAACGGTGACAGAGACAGAGCTCTTCTCGAGAGGGTACATTAACATAGTCTCTACTAAGATTCTTCTGCAGTTCATTTACATTAAGATAATTGCAGCACGTACTATGTAATGACGCAGAAAAAAGAAAGGAATTGCAAATTTTTTTTGCTATGCTCCATCAATTTCGAAGTGAAATGAAAGAAGTGAGCCAATTATAAAGTGGCGGGATGATATCTATACTACAGTTGTCTTATCAGTACTCTCATCTTCGACCTTTATCATTAAATAATCAATTGTTTTTATCAGGTATCTGTTCCACTGAGCCGGCGAAACTCGTTGAATTATTTATTAACACAAAACATTTCAAACTTCAGAAGTAGATTGCGCAAGCAGTGTTATCGCTACTTTATCATTTCGAAAAATAATATATATCTATTATCATATTTTAAAATGAATCTCTAGATGTTGGTATTTGTGAGGAATCTTTATCTATTTGTTGAACGCAGATATGTGGGAAGCCTTTTTTTCTCGCTTACTACATAATCGTTTGGATTAAATGTCAGGTAAAAGTAGCGATGAAAATGATTGCTCAAACAGATTGTAGGCACTACTAGTAGTTAAATTTTCCGGTTTTTTTCGATTTGCCATATTGTCGCTTCGAAAAAAGGTAAAGAATTTGGATGATTAAGAGAAAACTTTATATGATAAAGATACAGCTGATAAGTTGTAATTAGTAAAGTAATTTCGGTGAAGATTTAATTTAACAGAAAGTGTTATGCTAAAAATAATTCTCATCAAATTTTTGTCAATACGAATTATTCCATTCGACTGCGATCTTCGGAAATTTCACCTTCCTAATATAAACAAACGCTTCACTAAGTAATTTTAATAGGTTTTTCATGTTTTTCCTATTGTTTTTTGGTTCTACACAGTGTTAACGATCTTTTCTTCAGCGTTGTGTGCTTGCGGAATGTGCGTTCTACTGTAGGTCTGCACTTGTTCGCTTCCCATAATACGTGGTGGCAATGGAATGTTAACCTTGATTCGTCTCATAAAACTTGAATTTTTGAAATTTCCGGTAAAATGACTCCACTCTTTCAATAAAAAAATGGCTGACTCACGGTGGCCGACAGTCATTCTTTGACATTAAAGTGTTCGTCACCCATATTTCTCGAAGATGATTCCAAAATTTTGTAACAATATGCTCTTAGGATATGTGGCCATGTCTCCAACATTTTTAAAGAGAGATTATGTTTATTTGAAATAAAAAAAACAGTTATAGATCGTACTGAATAAAGTCCATTCTCATTGACTGATGTGTGCTAACTCCAGCCAGTAATGTTGATAGGTGGGAGCTCTACGGTGTTATTTTTGTTTGTTTAAGAATTATAATTAGATTAATATCTTGTAATATTTCGTTCTTGACTAAATTTCGAAATATTTGATGTACAATGCATTATCTCATTAATGGTTGTAATATATTAGTTACAACCATGGCGAAGAATCTTTCACACTTTTTTACTTTGAAAGTGTTCCATGTACAAACGAACAATTCAATAGTTATGACAAAACTGAGCCGGAGTAGAAATATGAGTCCAATCATTAAAGATAAAATTTATGGTTTCAAACTTTACGTAAGAAATGAACTAATTTTGTTCTCTCGTCTCGAATATTTATAAGTGTGGGAACAGTATTTATATATCTACATCCATAGCATGGTGGAGAAACATTCCGCAATGTTTAATGTTATACACGTTTATTCATGCTCGATCGCATGTATTTAAACAATTCTTATTCCTCAAAATCGTATTGCAGTCTCACAAAATGTCACACGGAAATTCTCCGACACCGGATCGGACTAATTCTCTGTCTAGTCCATTAAGCATAGAACTCGTTAACTGTCTGAAAGAATCTATGGAAGGTATCAATACTGATCCATACGTTTTTGTTGTTTTCGGTGCTTCGGTAAGTTAAATCGATGCTACAAAAGAGAAGTGGTTTTCAATTTGTGCAGTCGTTTTATATATAGTTTGAGGTGTCAGTCGACTTATTTTGCACTTTATTATTTCAAAATTTATTTCAAGTCAGTTAGCGGAATTCACTGGCTGACTTTCCATTATCCTGGTGCTCCACCGTCAACATGTTATTTTAGGGTGATTTGGCCAGGAAGAAAATATACCCGACACTTTGGTGGCTTTACCGTGACTCATTACTACCAAATAATATTTCCATTGTTGGTTATGCACGATCGGATTTGACGATGGCTTCGCTAAAAGGAAAATTTATTGAAAGATGCAAGGTTACTTTGTCAAAATTTATTTACTTCTAGCACTTTTGTTACGTTTAGCACCGCAGGAACATTTAATCTTTGCATTATTTTTTTGCTGAACTTAGATCAGCGATTATAATTTTGCCTTGTGTCCGTAATTTCTAATAAGTTCTAATGTTTGCTGTATGCGTAAAACAATGTGTGATTGATAGAACTATTAGACACCATCATTTAAAGATATTGGCCAGTAAAGGCTCAGTCTTAATACAGCTTCATTCTGGTGAATAACTCTCTTACAAGACCGCTCAGTCTTAATTTTCAACATCCATTTTGTCTTGTGTAACTGTATAAAGAATATATGTCAGCTTCATTCTGGCGAAGAGGCAAAGTTTGATAAATTTATATCGCGCTGTTCATACATTCGTGGTAAATACGATGAGCCTTGTGGTTTTATTGAACTACAGAATTTTATCAAAGAAATCCAGCGGTCTTGTGATGGAAGTTAGTTTCTTTTTTTCCTTTTTTTTTATTTATACTTTATTATTAATTTATGATATGGCAGGGATATCTCTGCTATGCATGTTTTGTGACATGAAATTCTTTAATCGGTATAGACTACATGATTCAACAGTTTCATCGCTTACGCGTTTGATTGTGTTATTATCAACTAATTTATTATTGCAACTTTGTTATTTTTTAAAGTTAGATAGAGGAAAATGCGATATTTACTCTTTTAAAATGTATCATAATCAAAGACATACGAAATTTCAAATGTACTCCACTCGTAATTTGTTTTTTTCATGAAATGTAAATTGCAGCACCAGTGAACAGACTGTATTATCTTGCTTTGCCTCCTGAAGTGTTTGAAGACGTTACACTTCAAATAAGTAAGAACTGTATGGACGACGGGTGAGTTGCTATATATGTGATTCTTGGTTCCTCAGAGCTGGACTTGGCTGATTTCCGCATAATTTACTACTTACTGTCTTTACTGACAGTAGCGTTATTGTCTTGCAAGTAATGGTTCTTGAAAGTTCACTCTCCTTCATAACTCTGTCTTCTGAGAAACTTTAGGTTCAAAGCATTCCTGGAACTCAACTTTCTTTCTCAATAAGCCAAATGTTATTCTTTGTGTGATTTCCAATTGTAATATTTTCAGTCAATTTTTCCGTTGTTTTAGTACATACGTACTGTCTTCTTTCCCTATTCAGAGATTCTTCATGACTTTTTTCAGCCGTTCTTGGACTCGTATCATTATTGAAAAACCTTTTGGTTTCGATTCAGAATCTTCAGCGAAATTGTCTTTACATCTCGAGCGTTTGTTTCGAGAAGAGCAAATCTATCGCATAGACCATTATCTGGGCAAGGAAATGGTTCAAAACCTTATGATTCTTAGGTTAATATCAAACATTTTCTCTTATGTAGCAGCATATGCAGAGAATTGAGGAAGTGTATGTATTCACGTTGTTGCCCTTTTGTGGACAACCAGAAATATCGAATTCAACCAGGAATGAAATAATCGTTTATTTGAAATCCCGTGCAGTTATTGTCACCATTAAGATTAACTTTAGGTTTGGGAATAGAATCTTTAACCCTTCGTGGAATCGCGACAATATAGCCGCTGTTGTAGTTTCGTTCAAGGAAAATTTTGGAACGCAAGGTCGTGCAGGATATTTTGATACAAGTGGTATTATACGGTAAGTTTTTAAGCAGTCAAATATGCATATCATAATGTTTTATGTATATTTTATTAGATCTAGTGTCTTTTCAGAAATGCGAAGATTTTTATGTGCTTGTTGTTTCAGTGATGTAATGCAAAATCATTTAATGCAAATTTTGACATTAGTTGCTATGGAGAAGCCTGCCAGTCTGGATGCTGAGGATATTCGTGATGAAAAAGTAATGTTTACCTTGCTCTCATATCTCCATACTGTGTTTGGAGTATAGGATATTGCCGTTTGAAAACGCTCACCAACTATAATTGAAAATTATGGTGGAGTGGCGTATTTCGTCTTCTGAAAAAGTCAAATGCGCTGCATTTCGCAGTTACATTATTCGAACTTTTGTTTTTTATAAATCCCTGAGTAAGCATCACACTGTCTTTTGTCTGTGAGGTGTCGTCGAGATTTATCCTGAATGTTAGTATGAAAGCACTGTTACTGAGGTCAATGAACCTGCAGTAGGTTTGGATTTTTGTGCTTTTCAGCTAATTCTCTTAATTACTCTATCATTCCGGAAGATGGATCTATTAAATCTTCTTTCTAGAACTGTCACTAAATTTTACCAAACCTTCGATATTGTTTTAGGTTAAAGTTATGAAGTGTATCAAGCCCGTGCAGATGGAGGACGTGGTTCTTGGGCAGTACGTTGGTGATCCAAAAGCAACAGGTAACTATCTCATTTAATTAATAAACATCTTTCTCTATATAAATATAAAATAAGTATTTTACAATTGCAGCTGGAGAAGCACGATATGGCTACCTTGATGACAAAGATGTCCCTCAGGATTCAGTAACACCAACGTATGCATTGGCAGTGTTAAAAGTAAATAATGAACGTTGGGATGGTGTTCCTTTCATTCTGAGGTGTGGAAAAGGTTAAGGTTCTTTTCGGTTATTAATAAGATTTAGGTGAAAGCGATGAACTTACTGTTTATGATAGCTATGTTCCTGTAAATGTTGTCAATTTCCAAGTGCTGAAGACAGCTGTAATTTTTACTCATATATCAATTTGCTGAAAATATTGAAAAAAAAAATATTGAAAAATATTGAAATATTGAACAAAAAATATTGAAAATTTTTATCGATGGAAAAAGGTAAGAGTTCAAAAGAACCACAACAAAAACGATGAAAAGTTGTACAAGTTGTGACAGTTGAATTTTGTTTCTTGAGGTTTCAACCATTTTTCAGCGCTCAATGAAAGTAAAGCCGAAGTACGAATACAGTTCAAGGAAGTTTCGGGAGATATTTATCCTGAAGGACAACTGAAAAGAACAGAATTGGTTATAAGAGTACAACCAAATGAGGCAGTTTATATCAAATTAATGTCAAAGAAGCCTGGCATGGGTTTTTCAGTCGAAGAAACTGAACTCGATCTTACTTATGGATATAGATATAGAGTAAATAGTGTCGTTTTTTTTTCATTTCTGCTCTGCATTGTTTGTTATATTTGGTGTTAGTTATCATATTTTTGTGTAACAAATGTATTAACAGAAGCAAAATGGTTTGATATAAACACTGTTGGAATATTGGTTTCCTGACCTTCTGTTTGTTTTTAGGATGTTCGTCTTCCTGATGCTTATGAAAGGCTCTTTCTGGAGGTAATTATGGGTTCTCAAATAGATTTTGTTCGCACTGATGAATTGGAACAGTCATGGAGAATATTTACGCCGTTATTGAAACAAATTGAAGAAGAAAAGACAAAGCCCGCCAAATATGTGTTTGGGAGGTGAATTTTTTTGGAATCGTTTTGTTATACTTATGGATTCACAAATTAATCGAAGTGTTTTCGGATTTATGCATATATTGAAGAAACTGTCAGTTCATTTTTTATAAGAGGAGTTAATCGCTATGGAAGATTTCTTTCTATAACACTGGTAAAAATGACCTTGGCTTGCATTTTTACAGCATCATTGACAACAGTATTTGTAAAATCGAAAAATCCTTATTTTTATGAAATATTTGTTTTCTTTTTATGGTCTCGTAATTTTACTTGAAATATTTAAATTTCAGTCGTGGACCAGCAGAAGCAGATGAGATGATGGTAAGGCATGGTTTCGTATTTTCCGGCACTTACAAATGGGTTCCAAACATTGAGCGTTGAGAAGTAATTATATATATACACAACATTACTGAAAATGATCCAGACAGTTTATGGATATTTCCTTGAGACTACATTGAATGTTGGGCACATAACTTAAAGCGATCCATATGAGCCTTGTTATTTGTGAAGAAATTAAATTTTTAGAAACAGCATAGTATTTTTTTGTTTCTTGGTGAATCATTCCAGTACTTGCTGCTTGTTTTGCCATTCATTTCGTAACTTTTTTCTTTTTTAAATAGTAATTATGTGTATTTGCCAGTAACTAGTTAGACAATAAAAAGAATTGGCAGTAAGTTTGTTGGTTTTTCCATGTCAGGCTGAGACTGCACTTTCATGCTTATTTAGAAAAGGAAGTATTCTTTCGAAAAATTTGTATGTCGATATCGTCATTATTTCATCGCTTAATGAATTGAAATAGACTTTTGCTACTGCTACAGAGAACTTTTTTGAGTGGAGATTGTGTGCTGTTTCCGATCGCATAGTCAATTGAAGTGGACGTTTGTGTTATATTTTTCCCTTTCTGGCAACAGATAGTTCGCGTCATTAATTACAACCACTAACTGTGGTTTGGCAAATATATAGGTATCATCATAAGAATTTTCAAATGTCTTTTTGGATTCCAACTTTATATTGTTCAAAATAAAGTATGTTTCATTTTTCGAAATTCAGTATTACGTATTGTCACTGAAGCTTGGGAAGACGATAATGTTTGAGCTTTTTTTTGAAAAAAAAAATTAGATTTATGCCTCGCTTTCAAATTTTAGTTTATCATGGTAATCCAGGGTGCTAAAAATTTCTAATTTTTTGAAATTATTGCCAGACATGAGACGCGGTTCTTTGATGCTACATCCGCAGGTTAAAACCAATCCAACCTAGGTTATACAAACAATTATTTACATAAAGCAGATGATTGCACCAATTATTTTGTGAATTATCGGATCTAGCAATACACGACTAATTCGAACCGAAGGAAATTTTTGGCATCACTATCAGAACCAAACGATGCATTAAATTTTATGCTATCAATTATTCTCACTTGAAAAATCATTTTGAATTGAAAAACATAGACAAAATACCGGTTGATATTGGGAATTCCATAATTAATGATGAATTATTAAACGAATATATCTGTCAATTATACGAACAGAAAATAGTGTAGATAAAATTTGATAGTGAGAAAATTGAAATTTTCAGTTACTCTTCTTTAAATACAGGATGCTCCACAGTATTGCATCTGCTAATCAAATTTATTAATTCATTTTGTCTTTTATAGATTTGCTTCAATTCTCTGGTAAATTCAGCAACGAAATCCCACTTGCATGCCTCGTTAAATATCCTAAAATTATTCGCGGTTTCTTTCCTGCGTGAAAATCTTACGCTTTAATCCATTCCTGGTTATTACTTCAAATGTAGACTGATCAATATTAAAATTCATTTGACATATTTAATTATCTTAGATGGGTATATTTCATCGAAAAAAACTACTAGCAACTTATCAAAATTTCAGTGATTTGAAATCACTTCGTCGAAAAAATTCCAGTAAAAGTATTAATTTTAATTAGAGTAAAATCGAATTGTCAACAAGGAATGGAATTAATCGATTATCCTTTTTGAGAATTATTAATAAAAATTGAGCACATGTTTGTTCAACATTATTTTGTTACTTGATGAATAAACTGAAATATGAATAAGATTCTAAAAATGAAGAACCAGTAAAGGAAGTAAAAAATTTGGATAAAAAAGGTTTTACAAAAACTCAGATGCTATGTTTCGTTTTGTCAGGAGTAACTTAGTGCACGACTCTATAGCAGAAGCCTTCAAAGTAAAGCGAACTTTCTACACACTCAACTGAAAGTTTCTTGGTATAACTTCCGTGAAATAAAAAAGGAAACAAAGAAGACATACCGATTATCTCGTTGCCATCCTCGAAATAAGTTTGGTAACGTTCGTTTGTCCCAGTTATCGGTGAATGTCATCTGTGCAGTAACGACGTAAATTATTGTTAGTAGTAACATAATGCGTTTCATATTTCTTGTTTCTCGATTAATTTTCTCTGAAAATTTCTTACAATTATGCGTACCACAATCTGGCAAGATAATTCAATGATTGAGCGATACAGCGATCTCGAACTTCTGCTTCCCACAATTCCTAAACCCGTGTCTTCAAATAAAAATCAGTTTTGTTCGTGAACATCTGTAGATCGGGACAAACACTGTCACCAAATGCTATTCTTAATACGTCTATCGAAGTGAAAGATAAGCTGTCGGTAGTGCTAAAAGCTAACAGTTTGCAATTTCAATAATACTAATCGCTTGGAGAGGCAATAATTAACAAAAAATTTAGAAATTACTACTTGTTTTATTTAACATATAATAGAAAACTAACATGTAAAATCAAAATGTAAAGGTTGGTGAACAACTGATTTAAAGGGTGCCATAAAAAAAGATATATCAGCGGTTTTTTTTAAACTGCAGCAAAGCCAGCCACAGAAAGAATCAATTCAGTATTTTTGTCAATACTCAGCCAACTAGAAAGTTATACTCATACTCATAATTTTAATTAGGCGAAATGAAGTAAGCTGTGATAGTTCACATCGCTAATAAAGTTAATGAAATTGATTCTCAAAGCACGTTCTGATTTATGTGAAAAATAGTTTATAGGAAAATTATCAAATTCTACTTTTACATTAAATTTCCAATTTTCACGTTTTGCTAATACGTACATTTTTCAATCTCTAACCATTTCTCTTTACGCCATATTGATGCGCAAATAGCCTTTTTTTGCGAAGAAACAGTTGAGTGAATTGTAATGACTTAGCGGATATAATGTAATGAATTATAAATTTACAACCTACAAGTGGTCAGAAATTCAACACAATCTATTTTTTGCAAATTTTAACATCAGTTTTAGGGTACAATAACCTCCTTCTACAATGTTAAATCTGCAAGTTAGTTTTTTTAGTTCAATAGGAATTTGCTGAGAAATAATGATAACAAACAGTTAATGTCCTTAAACTCATAAAATAATTCAATCGATTTCCTACAGTATGAACAATGTACTCATATTTTAAAATATACTCCAAATTCGGTAACAATGAAGCAAGGAAGAAGCTAATACCGTGCGTAACGTTATATAAAAGCACTGATATGTTTGAAAATTCTTACAGTTACAGAGCTTAATGTACTTGAGGAGAGAATTCCATTCTTTTTAAATACCTACAGTGTTACACACAGTCACATAATGCTAAAGCTCAAAATTTTATTAAAAGCATTTGATGAAAGAAGGCGTAAAATTAACATTTGAAGAAATAATGTTGATGTTATAGTCAGTATAGTCTAAATGAAATAATGCAGTTAGATTTAGATTAGTATCGTAAAGATGACTTCACAAGATGAAATTATGACATTCAGCCACTTTTTATTTGAACTGGAGCTTCATCCTACTTCAATACAACAATTGTATTCATGCACGTAAACAGATAATAGAAATTCATTTATTACATATTGGCTTCTTGGTATTAGCTTCTTTTCCTCATTTCAATTTTTTTTTATTATTTCAGCCATTCACTTAAAAGTGAAACGAATGCTTTTGCCTATTCTGTGAAATTGAAAGAATTTTTTTAGACATCTTCGCAAAGCCATGCAATCCATTTTACATTTACCATTTAAACATCAATCATTGAGGTCCTATAGGTCATTTTATCATCACCAATATTAATTATCACAATCTGTTCAAAAACACTGGTAAGATTTTGAAAAAAGTTCCATTTAGTTCCATAGCAGGATAATTGGGTTTTTGCATTTTTCCAACAATCAGGGAAAAATATTGAACCACTGCTGGATTCTTCAATCATTTCCCTCAATTACTTTTAATTTATCTTTAGCTTTCCTTCTCGAAACGTTGCACATTAGATGCTGATAAAATTTTTTGATTTCAAATTATCTATTCTTTGCAAAAATTTTCCTAGATCGGTATATTTTATACTGTTTAATGCGGCAAGACTAGTAGGAATTAAAATATTTGAAATGGAGTGGTTGCTGAAAAATAAGTGTTTCATTTTAACCAGACTTGAAAATTTCATATTACTTAATTCTGAATAGAATTTGGAATGTGCAAACACATATACTTTATTGTGCTAAAAAACTGAGCATAAACTGCAAGATTTGAAAGTAAAGAAGAAAGAGGAACTCATAGAATTAACCAATTACCTGTCACATTAACATTTACTCATTACATTTCACATCGAACAATCAAATTGAATTGGTCCACTAATTAAGAATTTAAGTTTTATTTTTTTGGTATTCCTCATTTGCATAATACAGTGTTAATGATTAAGCAGAAATTGCTATGAAGTCATTTGAAAATTATGCCATTCTACCTGCTCGTTTTCCACTATTAACTTAGCTTCAATGTATGATTCTTTTTGTTACTTTCGTAGATTTAAGAGGTTAAAAAATTTCTTCAATATTAGTTTTAATTATCTCATTTTATTGCTTTACTTATCGCTCATGCGACTATATGTTTCATTTTTAAATTTTTAATTGTAAATTAAATTAAAAATTTTTAGTTGCAATATTTTAACATATTTCGGAGTACATCCCACCAAAGATAAAAATAGCAACTGAAGTTCGTTGAAGGTAGTCAGCACAGTAGAATTAGAATTAACTGATAAACAAACTGAAGCAACACATTTTTTCCTTATTTAGAAATACGAAATTAACATTATGTTTTAAAGAAACGATTATTGATCTATAATCTATTAATTAGGCTTATGAATATTATAATATTATGATCAACCATTGAACATCAAAAAGTCACATAAGTACCAATTACCGGATATTGGTTATAACAGGTTTTTATTTTGTCTGACCCTCATGGAATTTGTGTGACTCAGTACCACCATGACCAAATCCTTTTGGGCCAAACATTGCTCCAAAGCACTGAGTGCAGTAGGGTTTCCCGTCGTGCTATAATATCAGATATTATTGACAACAAAGTGGAGCAACACATTTGTTTCTCATCTGAAAAGATGACGCTCTTTTTGATCAAAGATGATCTCTTTTCAACTAGCAAATTTTAGGATGATCAATTTGTTAATTCTTTCATACCGTAAACCTTAAATGCCATTATCTGTGCATGTTTTTTTAAGACAAAATTCTTTTTAGAAATTTGAATTTTTCGAAAATAAAAATTAAAGTGACTCGCCACGGAATGACTTCCTGGTGTCAATTGTTTATTACATTTTTCATTTACACATCTCAGACATGGCCGATGCCAATCCATTTCTATTGATTGTACACGTTCCGCTTAAAAATATGTCAATTAGCTAACTTAATTGACGTAAATGAGAAACGTCAAATTTAAAAATGAAATAAATTTGCACATATTTTGCCAAATGGCAATTACGCTATCATTTATTAACGGTATCAAAATATATAGTTGAGCAGCACACCGAAGTAAACTGGTTTTCTGCAACGTGGACAGTTTGGCATGGTTTTGAAATTCAGGTCTGAAAATAACCTTTGGAAAGTCTTATTTTAGCAATCATTTGACACGTGGAACTTATAATTTGAATTGTTTTTAATATGATGCAAAAAATAAAGAATTCAGTGAAATTTTGGAAATCGATTTCAATATGTTCGGGAAAATTTCCTCATTCACAAAATATATTCGTTGAGAAATGGAATTCATTTTAATGAATGAATTGAACGAAACATAATATATTTCCTTTTCGTTGTGATCGGAATGGGAAAGTAAATAGAAATAGGAACATTTCGCTTTTCTTATATTTCCGATTTCTTGCGAAAATTTTCTTCAGGACGATATAAACGTTTAGATCTTTTTTTCCTGGATAATCTTAGTTTTCTTATGAAAACCAAACTTTAAAATGACTCAGTTGGAGCAATTTTTATTGTTGCTTGCAAAAATGTCCATAATGTAGTACATGAAGCACTTGTAGTTAGCTGGACGTTATCAATTCCAACTTAAAGATTTCGCAGGAGATCAAACATGAAGCAAGCATATAGAAGTCAGTTCAAGAAAGTAGTTGATCGTATGAAACACAAAAGAAGGTATCCTTGTAGTTAGCTATGCATCTCTCGATTTCCCTTTTCAAAGTAAGTGCTTTCAGAACGATTCGTAAAAGAACTGATGGATCGATTAAAAGTGCTTTGTTGTTCGGATGATGAAATGGTATTGCAGTAAAAAAATATAACTTTGGATCACCCAACTGAATCTATTATAAATTTAGGTGGTGTAAATATAAGATGAAACAAAACAAAAAAAACGACAAATGAGCTTCTTTCTACTCTTGCGAAAATTTCACCGTGAACACCGCGAATCACAAAGTGAATTGATGTTACTAGTTCAATAAACGAAATTATTTTGGATAATATTCTGAGTATTAAACAAAAACAATTGCTATTGATAATGATAGAAATAAGAACACATCAATAACAGATGCGCGCCTACGTCGAAAACATTTCGAACGAAGTGTTGCCAGGTGCGATAGATCCTTATATATGTATTAATGAGCCACCATAAATGCATTGTCATTCAGACCATTTGCTGACTCATTTAATTCTTCCGGTTGATTCACGTGTGCTATGTGAAATTTACGTTAATGGGCCAAGTACGGTGTGATGATTATGATGATAAATAAAAGGTGCAAAAGCCTAAGGCTTACAAAGTTGAATGATCATGAATTTTGCATTATATTGAAAATTTCATAGTTTCACTATTATCCACAGTAATTATTCACTTCTTTACTTATAATATTTTTTAACGTTTTGTTTTACATAAAATCCAATTAATTCTATGCCTTACTTTCATTAACTACAAAAAAGACTTGGCCATTTTGCTATTGCCTTTAATGGTATCAGACTGTCGGCGTTGACAATGACAAATGTTGTCATTTGTGTGTGCTTTGTCATACAAAAAACACTCAACGACCATTCCCTGACATATGTGTTGTTCGCTTTCAAATTTTAATAAAAAACGATCAGAAAATATAGAAATTTAAATGCAAAACATGATTCGATTTAATGATATCTTTCTCAGTCAGCAATCTTCCACTTTTATTGTGAACAGCAGTATCTCCAACCATTTATTTATGCGCAACTGAATTCAACACTCAATGATTTAGTGTTGCTGATTCACAGATGATACTGTAGAAGAGGATGAATTGCAAAAATTGTTGACATAAAAGTTGTTGTTTAAGGAGATTAAAAGTTAGAATTTTGACATAGATTTTAACAGTTCCAAACTTTTCAATTTTAATGAGCTTACTAAAATTTTCAGTTTCAAAATTTTTAAAGATAATGTCAGCGTTGTTTTGATTCCTTTATTTGGATGCATTTGAAGCCCACAATTAAAGCAAGGAACAATTTGCGCATGTTCCATGTCTTAACATTTTAAAACTGTAAATTACATTGTTTTTTTCTTCGCATTTTCCGAAACACTTAAATGACTATATTGCCAGTGCCCAGTAAATTTAAATTTTTTAAAATCCTCAAGGAGAATATTGAAACGCAACCTGCAGGTTCAAAGGGAATCTTCGAACTTTGAAAAAAAGCAGCTGAACCTGGTTTGATGAAAAAGAGGATGAAAAGTATTTGTTGTTGGAAAGCCTGAAGGGGGTTTGAGTTTTTTTGTATTGTTTGCAGGTCCACAACAAATTATACTTTCTAAAGGATTTCTTGGGAATTGATTTAGTTTCAGTAACAGAACAGTAAGCGACGGAACAGTATTTGAAGAATAAAGTTATCTAGCAGTACAAGATGGTTATTATCTGAAAGAGAGGAAATAGGAACTGAGAATGAGATTGAGGATATCGACAGTTCATCCAAAAATGGAGTGGTTGAGCAAGCGTTGTAGCTAATTTGTGTGAGTACCAAAAGAGGATAAAACGAATATAAAGCGAAGATAAAGATGATGAAGCCCCTCCTACGATCCTGTCACATCGTATCTATTCCTTTATGTGAGGGGATTTAAGATTACAACAAGGGTTAAGTTATAGCACAATGATGACAAAGAAGTTTGTGGTGATGTGAGGTTATATCTAAGCACAAAGAATTGGTTTAAACAGATAAAAAATTGTGTGAGGTTAATGTTGCTTGGTTAGCAGTAAAGGAGATTGGCACACAGTTAGTCGTCTTACGAATTTAGGAACTGCAAAGGCTTGTAAATGATGTGACCAATTTCGGCTTCGATAAGATGTTGAATGACGAAATCTTCGGGATTTTTATAATTTCTGTTAGATTTCTCTCGAGTTTCCCGACATTTGTCATGGTTTTTTGAATGCTTTATATTTCTTTACATAAGTAAATTCTGTAAATGAACAAATAAAAACTTCACTTCACAATGAGTAAGGACCTCAGCATTGCAGATGCTTGGTTACGATTTTACAGTTTAAGTTACAGAACAAATTTTAACAAATATCGAGCTTTATTACTCATCAGTGAATTATTACTTTTAACCAGATTTTAATTGATAGTTTTCGACCCTTTCTTAAGAGTGCTACAGCTAGTTAATAAATTCGTATTCTTAAGTCATCTTGTCCGCTGACGAATAGTGGAAGAAAGGACTTCAAAGAATCATTTGCTTTGTTCTAACTTCGATAAAAAATATAAGATCAGAAACAATCATATCTTTTGATCATTGTTATTAACCCACAACTGTAGCAATCAATACAATGATGACAACGACGGCTGACTTAAAAAAATGCTGAAATATACAACAAGCACGACAAAAATTCAGACAAAAGAGAAACATTATCGTACAGCTTCATTTGTTCGAATGTAATTTTTCCGAATTGTTTCCCAAAAAGTTTGCCCGTATTTCGAATTCAAAAAGAAATAAGCAGTGCTTAGCAAGAAAGAACACCACGATAAACAAAGATACCAATCGAAATTTGACTTACGAAATTCTGAAAATGTGTTTCGAAAGCAACAAAAAAAATTTTAAATAAACGAAACTAATAGCATTATAATCACAAATATTTTTCATGTGGATTAATTTTAAAGTGCATATATTGTGTGTGTGTGTGTTATCTTAATGAAATTTGAATATAACTAAAAACCATAGAAAACTTACGTATGGTTTCAATCAAAGCACTTTCATTTCCCATTGCTTCCTTATATTCTAACTCAAGGTCGGTCCACTTTTCTATATAATTTTTGAAAGCTTTCAATGAGAACGGTGCCTCATCCATACGGGAAACTACGTTGCCATCAATCCACAGTAGTATGGTAGGTGTCCCGATGATCCCATACCGACTATTCAATCTGGAATTGCTGAATTACTAAACAAACCATAATCGGACAAAATTGCTTAGCTTTAATACATTTAATACATAGCGTGAAGCATGGATTCTCAGTAAAAAAATTACTTGCTGTGATCTCTAGCATCGGTGCCAACAATACGTAATCGAGGATACATGCGCGGCAAATGATATAGGTAGGACATCATTCGTGTGCTAAATGCACAGTCTGGCGAATAAAATGCAGTTAGCATACAATTCGCATGACCGCTATATAATTCACCGTCACTGTCTATTTGTGCCAACAACTGTGACGAATTCATAAAATGTACCGTAAGATCCGCTCGACGTGGTGCTTAAATGCGCGTCGATTAATGAAATACTTAACACTAGGACTCAGTTTTGGCTTATCCAAGTATTGCCCTACTAAAGCAAACTAAAAAAAATTAACACTCACAATTAATTTAGGCATTACTTCGAAATCTACATTTCAAACACAAACCATAATTAATCATACGAAATAGTGCTAACCTGTGGCACATCTATACTTCTGGTTGACCAACACATCGAATGGTACATCGATAACACAAAATGGGTGTGCAGCAGGGCACTGGCTCTTGATCAGCAGTTGGAAAGCATCTTTCGGATAATGACAATACATTACAACTGCAGGAAAAGAAGGTCAGATAGATTTCTTTTAATAAACCACTAGTCCAAATATACTGCTATATTACTGGTCTACTTCAACTAGAACGACTTAATCATTCAATGCTATGCTATCAGAGTCGTTTTATCTCACGTTTCTGTCAATATCCTGTATATTTTTGAGTTATCATCCCGACAAAAACTTTTATAGAGGTAAATATTACCTTCCCCAAAGAAGTGTGGAATATCCCCTGGAAAGAATGGTTGAGCAGAGTTCGAATAGATAACCAATCTTTTACTTTCCCATTCAGAAAATTCACAACTTGCCAACAGCAAGAAACGAACAAAACAAGTGAAAATAGAAATAAAATTCAACTTTTGTGTGCAGGCACATCCACTCCACTGTCTGTTGCATTGTCGTATTTCGAAACATCGCTACCTTCTACAACTCTCGCAATACACAGCAATAAATGAGCAATTAGTATGCTGTTAAACATCCCATCCGTAATTAAATATTCCTTAAAAAAACAAATCATTAGCTTAAAACAACCGATTAGTTGTAAACAAACCTACGTGGCTTCAAATCCCCGATTATCACTGACCGGATAAAAAGCGCCAGCTGCCCACAGCAAATCCTCCCCCGTCAGGCACTCAGCAACCACGAAATGTTTGCAACTCGAGAATGAGCCTTTTATTAGCGGGTTGTGTCTTGTTCGTTAATTTTGGCTGTTAAAGGAAGCTAAGTCGACTCGGGATGTTTACCGGAAACTGTTCACGCATTTTTGGTTCTCGGAATTCAGTGAGAAATTGTCTTGTTATTTTCATTGCACGGTCATGGGACGATCTGTATTTCCAGTTTCTGTGTTCTGTTGTTGTTACCTTTGTGGAAAGTTAATTTCACGTGAAGGGAAACAGGGTGATTTCTCACCCATCTCTCTAATGCAGGTAGATCTCCCTTTCATGTTTGGGTGCGAAATAAGTTCCAACTCTGGCAATTATGTATTAGCTATCCATCAAAGTCTTTCAATAAAGTTACATCTCACTATTCCGTATCGCAAATGTTTCACCTATCAATTTTTTCCGAAATTTCAAGGATTTTTTTAGGTTCTAAACTCTCAAAAAAAGGCTGGACGCTGACACGTAATATTTGTTTAAATGTGTCAACATCGTAACCTTATTCGTTCGTTGTTCTTCCATGTCCCTCCTAGTAGTTCTGACTTGAGGACATATCTCGAAGAGATGAAAGGATTACGCTTATTTACACCTCCACCTCCTATAATGGATAATGGGGAACACCGGCAAGAATCATCCTGAGATTAGAGAACAAATTTAGGATTTCCTCTCTCAAGGAAAACAGGAAATGACCAAATGAATCTTTACACTAAAAATAATCCGGCAAGCAACTTGGAGACACAAGTCAAACCAGAAGTGGCATTTCGACAACTTCTTTAAACACACTACTGAAAATAAAACTTCGTTTTGTTGCTATTTTTTAGCCACCATTATAGGCTATTTTGATTTAATTGCTAAATGCATGGCAAAACTGCCGTTAATTAAACTTTTTTTTAAAATTAATTCTTTTGATTGGCTTTTATAACCACATTTACCATCTCATATCTAGTAGCGCAACTAAATAAAGTTTAGTTGCGCTACTAGATATGAGATGACTGGAATTTCTTGTGATGCTTTGTTTAGCAGCAGTTCCTCGAGATACATTGTTTTATTAGAAAAGCCATGTTGAGTAATAGTAATTATAAAACAGACATCGTATAATAATGCTGCAAAGTATTTATATCAGAGAACATTTTGATGGATAATGTGGTACATAGCAGTAATGTTCAACTCCGTATATCCAGAATATTCCTTCTCGCGAACCAAGCTGATAGTGTACTTTAGCCATTGGGATCGCTTCCAAGAAATGTCGTTGCTGTTAAAAAAATTGATTGCATAATTTTATTTATGTGTCCAAAATATATCGTCAAGACCAAAAATGGTAGTAACAGGAAACATATGGAGCCGTAAAAAAGAAATTAAGTATTTGCGTCGTGATCTCGACTTTTTTCTGATAACTAAAGCAACAACAAATGAAACTGTACACTGTTTAAGTATTCTTTCTTTAACGACACTTCAAACTTACATGACAACCATTTCCATCCACCACACAACTACTGTATTTGCTGGATGCTTTGCAGTAGATTAGATAGTCTTAACTAGAAGCCTATGTATAGTGTATGTTAGGTATAATTTACCTTTATAATGCGACATCTACCGATGCATTTTTGCAAATGTGCTGCACACATCTGCCGGCTTATTTCATTGATTTCCTGCACGGGATACTTTTTTAGAGGCAAAATCTAAAACAATATGACGTACTACAAATTCATTGTTGTTTATTATTATTATTATTTTATTTTATTATTATTAATTATATTTCTGGCATGACCCCAAATACAAACTTTCGAACAAAATTTATGACGTTAGTCATAAAATAAACTTTGCCCATCTGTCAATTAAAGTTGATAGTTACTGAAGTATAAAACTGCGGAAAACATACATAGGGCTGACATTCACTCATAATAATCTTCCCGCTAACTTTTGATAGCATTTTCTCCGGTATATCACAGGGACTGTAGTAATCGCCGTGTTCAACGGCACTGTAAACAGAGTAAATTCTTAGACTTCGCACTTCTGGCAATGTATCTTTCTAACCTTATAAAAAGTAGAAGTATATCATCGAAATAGCTTACAATTGCACTCGCAGTTTGATGTAAGTTCGTATACTGCCGCTTCCGCCGCATGCTGAGCATGGTTTCTTCCCATGTCCTTTGCAGCGAGAGCATTCTCGAATACCACGACCTTGACAGAAGTGGCATAAGTCATGCTGACCTATACCGGGTGGTGGAACCCCAGCTCGGCTCATAAAATGAACCGGTGTACCTATGCCATATGCCAGACCTCCTGATGGAGGCCGTACGACGGCAGTACCTGAACTTAGATAACCTCGACTCAAGTCCGACTGAAAGTACACGAGATTTACAGTTGGTAATATTGTTCCTCTGATAATTACTGAGAAATCGCTATTTCATCCAATAACTGTGATACGCAGTCTTTGATCTGCGAAAAAAAATATGTTGCAGGAAGTTTATAATTTTTAATAAAATGAAAATATTGAAAACCAACATGAGGAAAAGCAGCAACCATCGGATGGGTATAAATAGCTGGATGAGCGACTCCTGCTTTCATACCTGTTCCTCTGTAACCACGATTAACAAAACTAGATGACATATGCAATTTATCACTAAAGAATTTCAATATGTCCAGATTTCAACCCACAATTGAATAGGACGGATTTTGAAAATATAATCGTTTCCTGCATATAGTCAGAATATCACCAGATTTTGACCGAATAACTGAATAATTTTGTTGAATATTATTACGCGGCTTCCTGAAGCTGCTTAACAATGTTAAGCACAAGAAAAAGTTTTAGCATTACTTTCAGGAGGTATTGAAATATGATTGCCATCCAATGTTTTCAGTCATTTTAATGTTGCCTAAATTTCTTGCGACAAATTTAAGTGAAAAATAGAAGATTACCTACAACAGGTGCATTTGTCAGTACCATAACCACGGCAATAGAAGCAGTGTGTCAAGCCTTCTGCATTGCAAGAATGACAAGCCATCAATTCGCTTGTACCTGGCATTTCCAACACTTTCACCTGTAACATTTCTACTAGTTTTCACTTAAATTCTGAATTTCGATTTTAATAATGGTTGAACTGGCAACGACTAAATAATTATAGAACGAACACTTCACTAGCATGAAAAATTAAGCCTAGAAAAACCTGGAAAAATGGGTACCGTCCAAGAGAAAATAAACCTGTTCAATGAAATCCCCAGGTGGGTCAACTATATAGTCCCATGGATTTAAGCCTATATTTGCACTGGAAGCGTTTTGTTGTTGCTGAAGAAACTGTCCAAGTGTCACACCTTCTACTGCTTTACTTGTACTTCGCATTTCAGTGAAACTCTCCACGGCATACTGAAAATATCTTTTTATCTGCAAAAAAACACAGCCTCCTTTCACGGTGGTGTGAATAAACAAAAAAATTTTGGAAACAGGTGGCGCAACAAACTTTTAACTTATAGTTAATTAACAGCAACAATTAAAAAAAACACAATAAATTGAAAAATATTATTTCGAAACAATTTTCGTTGAATAAGGTTGTTCATAAAATTTTGAAGCAAAAATGGTATAGTTTGAAGTGTCACGCTTTATTTCACATATTATGCTGTGATATGCAATTAAGAACGTTGTTGCACTTAAAGTGATAGTACTAAACCACTACTAAAACCATGAACCAACACAGCTAGCCAAGACCTTCGGAGGAATACTAATTTTATAGCAATATAAACAATGTAAGTTTACATGTAAGCAGGCACTGCTGTCGATCCGATTAATTGTCATTTTTGTGACAGCACTAGCTTTCCAATATTTGTGACGTTTTGCCTCATTTCGTAATGCCGCCCGCACAGCATCTTCTGTTACCTCAGGCAATTCATTAAACTGATTAATTGAAGAGCCCTGTTCTGCAAATGTTTGCCTGATTACGATTCAGAGTGAGCAGATAGCGGCGACCTAACTGCTAAATGATAAGTTTAACAAAAGTAAACTTCTTCAAATTGCCGACTTTGAAAAAGCACAGTGTTTTTTGTTCAAGTCCAATAAAAATACAGTAAAAATAGAGGGCTTGAAGAGTTCCAGTTAAACTTATCCCACTTGCAGAGAGCTTTGCACGAAGCTTTAATGGAAGGAGTTAAATTCAAATTTCAAAACACTTACCAAAAAGACGTTGTCTTTCTTTTTCATCTGTTTCTGACGGTGGTGGTAGTACATCGAATTGCCGCTGCTTATCGGTTACCTGACAACTGTGTTCGTCAGCCATTCAATGTGCTCCACAAAAGCAACTCATCAAGTTTTTATTGTTCATTAATCCTACTGCTTCGGAAACTGATTACGCCTCATCCATGATCCTATTCACATCCTCCAGCTCAACCTACTCGTTCTTTTTTTCTCTCCCTATAACAGTGATAACAACTGATCGATCTATTAACTTTATACTTTACACTTTCGACGCCTAAAATTTAGGGTTAATAATGGATAACATGTAATATTGACATTTGAAGAATAACATTTTCAAAAATTATTGCAGTCAATGGAAAAAAAACAAATAGCTGACAGAGCTACCTGTAGAGCAATTAATTTTAAAAAATAGATACTTTGGAGATGAAATCCTCCAGTAGGTAATCATGCAAATTACTAAGTATAGAGATTTAAATAACAAGTAATAGAAAAGAGAAGGTATAATGTAAAACAAATTGTACAGAATATGGAAAAAACTTTCAAAAATTGAAGAATGAAAACAGGTATGTGTATGAATCAGTAATGAACTGAAAATTAAATTAATTAGCACTAACCATTGAAGAGAATGAAAATGACATTTTTTTGTTAGATCACACTTAACATATTTATCCATTCAATTTCAGATTTAAGTTGAAGTAATCTAGTTTTTCACAAAATACAGGAGAACATAAAAGGATTATTTATAGCCAATAGTCGATTGTTCGTTTTTTTCAAGCATAAATTCTGAAGACATTGGCTTCATTACTTTCGTGGTATTCTGTAATTAATCTTTCAGTGATCTTGCAGATCAACAGTTATCATTTGCTAATGTTATGTGAAAGTACTTCAGAAACTTCTTAAATAAGAAATTAGAAATAACCATTACAGTAATATTTTTGAAGTGTAATGACAAGAAAGTCAACATGCTTTAGCAAACAGCTATACAACGTCAAGGTCTTCCTTATCTCAACTAACTAAAACAATTGAAATCAAAATAGAAGTATAAAACTAAAGAAAAAAGTTAAAAATTATTTAAATTATTCAAAGTACCCTGAAACGATCTAAACTGAAACAGTAGCAGAAGTTTAATGAAGAGGTATAAATGAATGTATCATAAACAATCAGCAAATTTGTTGATATAACAAAATCATATCACATAGTTATCTTAATGCATTATCAATGAGCACTTAGATGAAGTTGTAGAATGGACGCGAAGGGTGTTTACAATGTCACACAATCATCAATGACAGCTACTGCTAACAACTGTTAGATTATTCAAAAGTGTGCACTGACATTGTGAAATTAGAAAATGAAATTGAATGATGTGCCGATGGACCAATACTACTTTGTCTGTTGAATTTCTCTCCTACATAATCTACCAATCTTCTAATTTGCAAAAAAATTTTGTCAAATCCATCCTATCCTTTCCTAAACCATATACAACTCCTCATTATCTATGTTAGTTGCACAATGCAATCAACACCTACCTGTTTATTGCTTTAAAAACAGATCGATCTACCAGTTGTTTATAACTAAACTTATATTTGAAAGCTACAACAAAGTCGTTCAGATCCGAATGAATGGGTTTGCCTCATCAATACGGAAATATTTTCGCTTCACAGATGAATTAATTCTTCTAAAGGATACAGCGGAACAATAGGAGCGTAGCAGAGAATGAAAAGCGAAGTGAAACTTTCAACTCATTTATTTTCGTTCTTTTACTTCTTCAAGTCACTTTACATTGTTATTAAATGCTATTATGATAAGGGAGCATTTTAAAAACAAATATAATGAATAAATTGAAGTAGACAAATGTAGAAAATTGGAAAGCAAATTATTTTACCAACTTTGATGAGCAATTATTTGAACGCACGAGAACGATATTTGCCACCAAGCTCTACGGCGTTGAAATATTCTGAAGGATCAATATGGTAGATTGCACATGAAGCGCAAAGCACTTTACGGCCAAGAAAACGAGAATATTCGTATTGGACTCGAGCATAACTATCACCACCTCTATTCACTTCTCCTTTTTCTTTCTCTTTCTCTCTCTTCATGACACTAAACAAGTTGGTTATATGAGTTTAGTGAAATAATATGCTCAGAGTTGTCAGTTAACTGAAGTTAAAAATTTGAATGAAAATTGAAATGTTGCTTGCCAGTTAGCAGACAACACTCACTGGACTTGCTGTGTTTGCTGGATTGTATTTCTGTGGGATAAGATTTCCTTTGCGATTTCAACTGAAATTAATGACGTCACTTGGAGTATATCTAACGATTTTGACAGCGATGTATAACGTTTTCTCTGTTGTGCAATAAAGTTGAAAGTCTTCGTATTCCTAGTTATATAGCATGTTTCTCTATGATAAAATCTCCTTTGTTTACAAGACATCGGTTGCAAGCCAAGACGAAACCCTTCCTTCGCTCCGAAAAAGATGTATAATATTTGCAACTGAATGGTTCAATTTCATTTCCTTTACGTTTCCACCCAGCCATTTCATTAAATTCAATTTGTTTAACGAAGAAGATAATCAGTGATGAAAGTGATAGGCTTTGAAAGATAAATGTGCGTGCGTGCGTACGTGCGTGTATGTGTCTGTATGTGTGTTTTTTTCCCCTTATAATCCAGTCCACGCGGAACAATTTTACCGAATAATTATTTCAAACTGAGAAGGAAGAAATAAATAGAGTCGAAATGGGATGATGCGAACAAGTACGTTGCATTCTAAGCTGGAAGTGAAGATTCTTACGTGGAAGGAAATGTAAGTTTGCATTAAAAAAATGTTTTTGTACTTTTTCATGCAAACGAAATCCAAAAAAGGGAAGAATGAAATTCTCTGTTGCATAACTCATGGAATATTCTATAAGTTGTAGTGAAAAAAAAACAAAGATGAGGGGAAGAGGAAGAGCGACGATCAAAATTGAGCAGTAACTGGACATTGATAAACTGAACATTGAAACTGATTAGCTATCTTCTTTCATATATCGAGCTTATCTGAATTAAAATGAGAAATAAAAGAGTAAAGTGGAAATCTTATTATCAAATAATACACTTTCACATTTCAATCTTCTCGAGATATGTAGATATTTTAATTCAGCAAATCTCTTATCCCAAATAAACAAAAAAAGTCAATTCATTCAGTGAAAAAAAGAACAGTTTTAAAAGAATAAAAAGGACAGAAGTAAACGTTTCACTAGCGACCGTGTTGATTTGTTGCACGTTTTATTGAACAATTCAAATTTCAGAAAAGACAAATCAAAGTAATTCAGTGATAAGAATAATGGAGGAATAGTTGGAAATATTTCCATTAAAAAAGTGAAAATGATTAAGTGCATAAAAGCATGTGGCAAATAAAGAAATACGAAAATAAAGTTCCAAATTTCTGATTTCCAACTTCCTGGATATTTGCACAGCTGGCATAACTTTAAAAGAAAACCAATGCATAGACTATTGCATGCGTGCCGCTAAGTATGCCATTTCTTGGATGAGTGATATTAGCCGATAACTGCTCAACAAAGTTGATCAAATGGGAGACTCTAATGCTCACCTCGTTAAGCTTGTTGGAAATTTAAAGCTCGAGACTCATATACTTCATAATGTCATAAGTAAAGCTAATGTAAAGGTTAAAAAGAAACCAAGCTAAGTGTTTGATTTTGCAGTAAATAGTAAAGACTTCAGGGAGGGAATGAAAATAAAAGATTTTTTGGGGATAAAAGTTAATGGATGAAATTCAATCAAAGAAGATAGCTTAGTGTTGGTCAACAACACATACGACGATGGACTTGAAGTGGGACTAAAGCGAAAAGCTTAAACAATTGTTGATAGTTACACGCCTCTGAACCTGTCTATTAGAGGGATCGCTCACACTTCCTCCTCTTCCGCTACCCCACTTTTCCCTCACTTCTCCAAATTTCCGCCCACTCGCGAACAATTCAGACAACCGTAACTCCTCGTCATAGCTGAGATAAAGAGCCAAGGCCAAACATTCTTCCAATGCCACCCCTTTCTTATTGTGGCACTAAACCCAGTACATGATCCAATGCATGACAGCGTGAATTCGGAGAAATTTTGACGAGAAGAATTATGTTTTATTGCAAGATTATCAGTAACTGTTTTGCTGTGTTCTTCGTGGCACTGTCCTACATATTTCTGAGGATGCACAAAATGGGAAAGACAACCAAGAAGATCAGTTGATTTAGCAATTAATGCTCGCAGTGGCATTCTTCCGATAATACCCGTACATCACTTAAATTGTCCATCTGTGAGATCCAACAACTTATTTTTGAAATTTGCAGACGCATTTCAACTTGTGTAAATGACATATTTGTCCTTTGTTCCGATAACCAATTAATGATAAATTTTTTTCAATGAAATGAAAAGACGCTACTAATGCTTAACAAGCATCAATTTGCATCTGTGCAAAATGATAAATATTTGCTCGATAATGTTCGAAATCACTGTCTTCTACAACTTTCACCACATCGTTTACTCCCCGGATACTTTCCTCAATTTGCTCTCTGTTCCACGCTATTTCCAGTGTCACCAGTCTACCTGGATTATTTCATATGTCAGTAAAACCAAAAGTGTAAACAATAGCTTAATCAAAATAACAGTAGAAGAATTTAGCTTGAATACCATCAGGATAACCGCCAACCAACCCTTAATAAGGTCTAATTTCTCCACGCAACTTAGATAACGCAGCTTTAACAATTGACAATTGTTGAAAGTTTCCAACAGTAATGCTTTTATTTATTTGACATTAATTTATTGAATTCATTACCAAAAACAAATTTCTCATTTAGTGGTTAGCCTTATTTAACGTATTTATTGCTAGTACAAATCTCAAGACGTATAAAATAAAAGAATTTACTGACCTGATAATTTGGCGTACTTCTTCGATGTGAACAAAAATGGAAGTTCTCTTTTTCGAATTATCATATCTCTGGTTGTGATGAGCTTTGCATCTCGTGCTAGTATCTCGTTTAAAAATTTCAATATGCGACCATAAAATGAAACTAAAGCCTCATTATCTCGTTTCATAAATAAGATCAGCATTTTCTATAATATCAAAAAAATTATCAGAAGCTGTGAAAATTTTCAAAAGATTTGTAAAAATTTTTTTCAACCTAGAAAAAATTCGTTTTTTATATATGCCAACACAATTATTTCCTTCAGGAATACTTTATTACAATTAATTGAATGTTAATGTGTCTGACCTTGCCGGTAATATTGTTTGCGATATTATACAATGGAAGAATTGATAGTTCTGGGATAAATTTAACGCTGCCAATGTTTTTAATCATATCCATTTTGTTAATTTTATCGTATTCCTGCAATAATTATACAACAGAATTCCACATTGCTGTACTGGAAATATTAAGTATCTGTGTGGTTCAGTGTGAGCAATCTGTCAAAACGTTTCTCCACAAATTTGTAAACATCTGAAAGGTGGCATTAATCTCATTGGCATTTTTTTAATTGAACCATACAAAACAAATATTTTACACTTTGTCTGGAAACTGGAACACAGTATTTCTTATGATGTTCAAACACACGCACACACAATTAGTCTTAATATATAAGCCAAGAACTTACTGTTAAGCAAATTTCAAAATTAGAAACATCTTCAGGCGTAAAATCGTGTATGCTACTCCAGTTATTAATAAACGGGCTTAATGATGCCTTCATCATATGCTCTGAAAGTATAACATTTGTTAAAATTCAAACTGATTTCACTTCCGAGTGTTTCACTGATGGTTATCATTAAAGGACTTTTTCACTTATAATGTGTAAAAAAATTGAAAGGGAAACCTTCAAGTTTGTTATAGCTCAGAGCAAGTGATCGAAATCGCATCAATTTACTTGATTCGATGATCGGTTTTGTGGTGCAGAAGAGGAATACATCAATGTTAATGCAATCTCGACTTCGGAATTGTTGACATACGGTAAACAGGGCGACATTCTTACAGTTCCGAATAAAAACACTAAACTTTTACGTATGAAAAATGTTATGAATAGGTACATCATTTAACAACTCTTTCCAACAATATGTTTAGCATACAAATATTTGCAAAACACATCTTGCTATACTTAAAGGAATTAAGATAAAAGGTATTACATGAATAACTGGCTAAAATTTTACTCAACCTTCCACTGCAAGGGCCAGTAACAATAAGGCACTCCTCACAATCATCAATATTTACTGTAGCCAAGTGATCAAGCAACAGTATGCAACAGTCCTGAAATGATTTCTCATCGATCATTGATTTCATCCAATCTTTTTTTACTCTTTTCAGTGCGTTTCCCCTTTTCTTTTATTGCCATTATTGCTATCTAAAAATGTTTTAACATTTGAAAACTTACTTTGCACCTTTCGACAATGAATTGCTCTCCAGCAATTTCGCCATCCGATTTCATTGCAATTTCATCATAAAGATTGATGAAATGATAATCTGCTGGGTTAGGTTTTTTTTTATCCCTAAATTTGTTATTTTGACAAAATAATACTTAGATCTTATAATTCCAAAAAACACAAATTGCTTAAAAAGGAATTTCTCAAAAAAGAAAATTCACATCTGAAAAAAAACAATCCTTTAGTAGGTGTACGTTAATTCAACTGATTTCATATTCTAATGCACTGGAAGGAAGAAATTCCTTTTAGAAATTCCCTATGTGAACAGATTAAGCTTTCAACAAAAAAGTAGTAATATATGTTTAAGTAAGATCATAACAAATGCACAAAATATTGTGCACGGGTGGACATATTGTTTTTATCTCAAACATTCATTTCTGTAGAATTTTAAGAAAAAAATAATTTCTTCATAAGACACTAAACATGGTCCTTTTTTCGGGAAATAAGGTGTAAAATGAAAGTTTGAATCTAATCAATTAGTGAGCTACTGGATTTATCGATCTCTTTGATGTTGGATAAGAATGAAAAGAAGTATGTTAAAACTTACATTGAATTTGTATTAAGTAAAGCTAGGGACTTAACTTACAAATGAAATTAATTAGTTCAAAAATTTTTATGAAATGTTGAGAAACTGTTTAATAAACAAATGAGAATATGTGAAAAACGGGAAAAAGAAGTGCTCCTAACTCCCACACATACATTACTCATTGTTCCACTATCGGCACTACTTAACAATGATGCATTTAATAAATCCATTTGGAAAAATTAAACTCTCGTTTACTTTACTCTAAATTTTCAGTCGACAATATTTCTTCACAAGCATAATTTTCCGAATCTTCAATATATTTCAATTTCTAAATTCATTTTGAATTGAATAAAACAAGAAAAAATTAATAGTACATAAATACGGCATGTTAAACACATTAAAGAAGGAATTCTTTAAATTTGGGAAATTAGATGTTCAAATTGAAATGTGCATTAAAATTGTTGACACGCAAGGTCAAATGCTTATGATATTATATTTATGAACACGATAAATAGCACATCAAGAACAATTATCACATATCCTGCAATCTACTTTATTCGTCACAGTTGTTGCACGCTAAATAAAATGGTCCTGAATGCGTCACTTTAAATTAGGAGATTGATGAAAAAAAATGGCGGTCAACTCTAAATGAATTTCACAATAGCAAAGATGCTTAATGGTGCTAAATATAAGATAATGATGATTCGGATATTTATGATCCTCTGAGAGATTAGCATATATAGATTGAATCGGCTTAGCTATTTTACAATACATCATTATTATGAGGTTGATTGATCATTTTTTTCCCACTGGAGCTTACATTTTCTCGTAATAGTGATGATATCATCGTACTCGTGCTATTCCCAATAACATTCACCAATCATAATGTTTCAATAAATAATGGTCTAATATTAAATTGGTAAATTAATTGGTAATTAATAAATTATCAAATTGGTAATTAAAAATGAAATCAATTACCACGAATATTTCCCACAATCGTTACTCTGTATGTGATACTGTTCTTCGCGTTTTGAAAGTTTGCTAATTGAGCAGCAGGAGCGTAACATTAAGAATGACAGATTAACAAATCTAGGAATACTGTTTCAGCAAAAAGATTATCCACTAAACTTTGGGAAGATATATATATATATATATATATAATTTATTAACGTGGTATGCAAAGTAGTCCGGGAAGTGATAGGAATTAGTTGTTGACGATAACTACCACATTTGCCAGTAGCTAAATGAAGAATCATAAGACTGGTTAAGGGTGTAGGGCAATTCGTTACCATGACAATTATTTTATTTACCGCTACATGCTTGCTTGAAAGATAATACAAGAAATTTACGTGAAACAATTATCACTGATGTCTGTTATGTAAATTAATCCAAAGAGAATTCAGAGACACTAATGTCTTCTAACAGTGTATGAAAACTCGAAGAAATGGGATGATACATCATTAAACCTTCTGGGAGAAAATGAGCAACATTGATTAAGCAGCAGTTTAGGTTTCCTTCCACGTACTTACTCATTAAAACTTATTCTTGCTACCTTAATATTAAATACAAATTACTTATTGAATCAGTTATCTAATTTCAGCTAAATGAGCTAACAAGCCGTGAAATCAACACAGATGCATAACATCCCTAATGTGTTTTACTGACAACTCGAAAACACCTTGCCAACCTTTCAAAATGCAATGGAATTGAAGGATATCAGCATAAGGATTTCAGAATTTGACACACTTTGAAATTTGCAATTCTTGATCAATTTCCAAAAACAAAACTAGCATTATCATAACCCCTGCAAAAGACTTCCAAGGGTCAGCTTTGTCCGAAATTTTTGACAATTCATTAAAGGCCTTCATATCTCACTATCTCTTATAAAATAAGGGATATCGACAAATAGCAGATGCAATTAGTACACTTTGTTAACGTTAAGAACTGCTCTACGTATCTGAGAATACGATAACAAGGCTTTAAAACGTTCATATTATTTATACTGCGGTAAATACTGACGAAAAGCCTTTTATACATAAAAGTAGGGGAGAAATAAAGCAAAATCAGGGCATCTGCACTCTACATATCATACATTTCAATTTCTCACCCAAAAAATGTTTCAGTATTACTAATACTATTGAAACAAACAAGAAATCACAACCCATTTCGTCCCAAAGTGATCAATCATTGTCTGGGAAATCTTTGGTTTATGATATGTTGAGCGAAAAAACAACATTACAGAAATCGAAGTGATCAACAAAATCACAAATAATAATATTGAAATAAGAAGGTTCATCAAAAGTCGTAATCCAGGAAATGGCTTCTTCTGTACATTTTAGAGCGTATCTTTTTTCAAGAGTGGAAAATGGATGCATGAAGATATCAAACCATTTTACTGTCAAAATTGCTTGAGTTACAAAGAACACATTATTAGGACCTCGTTTGTGATCTCTTATTCTTCGATTAAGGAATTTAAATAATTTATCATTGCGATTCACATTAGCATATGGGCTGAGAATACAGCTTGAATCCCAAATCCAGGGTGTATGATGAGTTGCCGTTTCTGCTGCTGATATGGCTATCACTTGATAACCCGACTGCCACATACTAACTAGGCTTATCTTAGTTATATCCTCGCCTCGTAAGCATAATTTCCGACCAAACACACTTTCCACCATTGTCAAAAATTTGACATACTCATTGTTGTCAAAATCATACAAATGGTTGAAGTCAAGAATGACAATTTCTTTCGAATGACTATTCAAGAAAGTATTTATATGCAACAGAAGTTGTTCAATGCAACTACCATAAAGAGCGTGTAAAACACGTGCTCCACCTAATTTAGCAGGTAACGATATCGCCAGTCTAATATCAAAGTAACGTACACCAGCATACAACTGTTCAGTCACTGAAATTCGCTGTGTTCTGGCCCATCGTCGAATAAAACGTCGCACCATCCGAAATCGGCCAATTTCTCGGACAAGTCGACCTTCGTCATTTGCTACGGGAAATTCATCAAATAGTAGTTGAGTGAACGAATTATGCGATCCTGAAAGTACAACAGTATAACTGCATTTAACAAAACAATCCCGCCAAGATCCTAAAATTACAGCTTCTTTTCTGAACGCTTATTCATTACTGTTGATACCAAGGTATTTCCAGTTTTCTGGAATACATAGTAAAAAAAAGTAATGTGGTGTGGTATGGAACACACCACGTCTCTAACCGTAATTCTTCTAGTTATATAATGATTATTGCTGATAATTATCCACCGTCAATATAGATAACTGAAGGATAAATTACTACTGTTCCATAGTCTAAATTTAAAACAGGAAGACTATCTATTTCGCAAACAGAAACCTGGTATAGCAATACAAACAAGAGATCTTTCAGTAACTTCCTGAGGCAGATTACTCATCCAGTATTCACCGCTACATCGCATTTCGTCAGTTTTTGAGGACTCTTTATTCATTTTCTGCACTAAAATCGAATGAGCTTTTCAACGCACACCTTAAAGAAAAACAGAACAACTGCTTTAAAATTTTCTAAATTCAATTTATTAATTGATTAGGGTGTTAGTTACTGTTTATTATAAATGGATTTTTCTGACTTACCATTCCAACTTATTAATCAATTATTGAATATTAACATCATTTTCCAGGAACTCTGTTATTTTCGCGAAAATGTTACCGCCGAGTTTTTTTGCTATATATAAATAAATGAAGTCCCTATTCAGTCCAGTTGTTCAGATAAATGAGGAACATTTACGGACAATTCTTTGATGACCTTACAACCAGTGAGCGCCTGAATTTTACAGCCCAACTAGAATTAGCGCAAATAGAACTCTGCCGAACCAGTTCATACCATCCAAAATGGATTTTTCATTCATAGGCCTGTTTTGTTAGTCGGTGGTGAGGTGGCGTTCGACTAATCGCTGTACTTGTTGCTGTCGGAAAAGAAGTGCGTGTTTGGCAATCAATCACAGTGATAAAGGATAGATAAAAAGATAAATTCGGCAGAAAGTCACGAAAGTTTCGAATTCTCCTAGAGCATTGGCGAAATCTAGCGGAATTTACAAGATCAAGTCAGGAGTCTTATTAATTTCACATGTAGTGGCTGATTCACATAACGTAATGATTTTAATTTTCTTATGAAAAAGTTTTCTTAATAGCAAAAAACGTGTAAGACTTGAGGACACATCATGCATATTGCAGTTAGTTATCCCTAAAAACTCTGCTTGTTGAACGCTTACTTTCAGAAATGGAAGAAGATTTCTTTATTACGGAATACATGAGTCGCGGACGAGATGAACTGAAATGTACTATAAAAAAGTTATATTCAGACTTTATCGTTAATGAAATCACTCCGAATGGAACTGTCCTTAGTAAGTTTACACCACATTGTCTTATTATTGTTTATTACTATGTCTGTACCGTCGCCTACGGTGTTATATTCTGTATATACTTCGAACTATTAATCTTATGTGACTGGTAAGTTTCCTTTGTCACCGCTACGATAATTCGATAATTGTATCACCATTGAGTAGGAGGAATTGATTAGAAGGAATAATTAACACTTTTTTGCCCTTTTTGCACAGATAAAGACGATTTTTACCACATGTATTCGACAATTTTCATCATACTGACGTAGATAATTCATTCAGACACACCTTTGCCATGCACAGTGGAAGCAGTCGTCAAGAGCAAAGGAATAAAGAACAGCTGGAAGGTAGTAAATGATATCTCTACTCCAGAAGCTCTCACTCAAGAACTGGTCACGAAAATCGATGCTCTTCTCAGCAATGAAGACAGTGTTGTTGAAATACCCACTGAAGTTTGTGCAAATAATATTTTTAGTTTAATTTTTCTTTTAATATACTCATTGCTATGATCGGCATACAGGCGGAATATCTATTCTGCACAGATATTACGTTTAGTTTAGTTTAGTTTTTCATTTAATCTACCCATACTGTGATCAGCATACAAATAGAATATCCGCTCTATCTTTTGTATTTTACTTATTCAGAGTATGGATAAAGAAAGGCGTACCCTTATACATAACTGGATACGCAGCCGATACAATGGTCTTTTGGATTCACAAACAGTTGCCGGTGTTATTCGGGTTCTAATACCGGATAAACGAACTAGGTAATTTGCTGCTCAATGTTGGCAGCGTCTTTGACAATTTCTTTGAAAAAACTGGAGCAACGATATTTGTAAATATATTTTATATTTTCGTAGTTTTCATTGAACTCGTTACTAGTCAAAGTCAAAGTGTTCACAATTTCGAAAGTTACTTTTATTGTAGGAAAAGAAGGACTTGGCCATCAGATCGCCCCGATTATATTCATTTCACATTGTGTAAAGAAAATAAAGATACTCATTATGCACTTTCTGTGATTTCTAAGTTCTTGGGGTAAGTTTCATTTATCGTACAGCATTTCTGTTGGAGAGATTTAACAAATATCATCTATATAAATTTAGGGTAAAAAACTCTTCATTTGGTATTTGTGGTACAAAGGATCGTCGAGCTCTCACAACACAACGAGTATCGTTGTATCGATGTGAAATTGAACGACTGAAAGAGCTTAATGCTAAGCTACGAGGCATAAGACTTACTGATTTTACTTCAAGTTCAGAACCATGCAAATTGGGTGATCTTTGGGGAAATAGGTTCAAAATTATTTTAAGGTTAGTCGTTTCTTGCATCCCTTTATGAATTTTTTTTTGATTTCGAGGTTTAGGAATTGGAAGTATTTAGTATGACGCAGCCTACCTTTGTTTGGAAAGAGTTCAGTGCGGAATCATGCAATTGTAGAGATGTCCGCCCGTTCAGCGAATCTGATTTGATTAGTAGAATTGATGATTTCAAGTCAAACGGATTCATCAATTATTTTGGAACTCAGCGTTTTGGATCGTGCGCTTTTAATACCGCGGAAATTGGCATTGCAATTTTAAAGAAGAAGTGGGAGGCTGCACTGAAAGCAATTTTGAAACCACGGAATGCACACGGTAAAAGCTTATTTCTTATGAGTAAAGCTACGGTTTGTATGGGATACTTTAGATTTTTATAATGTTTGCTTCAACCAAAAATCACTTTATTTAATGATTAATGATCTTCAGGAAATATTCGAGAAGCTTTAGATGAATGGAATAAATCAGGAGATGCTTGTATTGCTTTGAAAAAACTCACAAGCAGCCAGGTAAATATAGTTGATATGTTCATGTTTCAGTGTTATTTTAAACGATCTGAGAAAAAATGGCATTTTGTAATGAATCTCATGTAATTCTAGGCACATACTACAATCGAAGGGCAACTTTTATCATCTCTTTGCAAGAACAAACGCGATTATCGCGGTGCTTTGTTAAAGTTAGCTCGAAATACACGAAACCTTTATGTTCATGCTTACCAGAGTTTGTTGTGGAATAAGGTATTTGTTCATTCTCAGTACGTGGTTTAGCATAAACTTGTTACTTTTATGTCAGTATTTATTTTCAGTTTTTCTTTTTGACTGTTGTAGTCAAGCAGCTAAAAGTATTCCTAGGATCCTATACGCTTATGGATTCTTAGAATTTGTTAAGTGTAGTACAGCATTTTGAATTCTGTTAAAGGTTGTTACTCGACGGGTAAAAAGCAAGGGATTTCATGCGATCAATGGGGACTTAAATCTTCAAGGTCAAGCAATCAGTGATTTTGAAAACGAAAAAGTAGCTTTGCCTCTAATATCAGGATCTGTTAAGTTTCCCAATAACGAAGGTTTGTCTAACTTTTTTTTGTGAGCTCTCCAGTGTTTCTGTATGTGTGGAGAGAGAGAGAGTTGATATTTTTCAGCCAAAAATTTGTTGCTTTTATTTTTGAACGCTACCAACAATTTTTGTGATGATTTTACCAGTCTTACATTGAATTTTGTTTAATAAAAGAACTGGGATGTTTGACTTTTAATATTTGATAGGTTTGTTTGCGGTTGTCACAAAAGGCTACTATGAATGTTTTTTCAGTCCGAGGTTGGTATGCAGAAATAATGGCTGAAGACGGCATAACAGTAGAGATGTTCGAAGCATTAGAGAAGTATGTTTATTAATATTTCTTCTCTGGAGCAAAAGTAAATAGCCTTTTTTGTCCGATTTATGACTAAATATTTGCATTTATTTTAGAGAATGGGCAGTAAGCAGCGTGATGCGTCCTCTTATAATCACACCGCAGAATGTGAAGTATAAAATATTGACCTATCCCGAAGCCAGGACAAAATTGCAGGCAGATTTTGAAGGAGATATAGATTCAGAAAGTATTGGAACTGGAAATTTCCATGCGGTGGCTTTAGAGTTTTCTTTGCCCTCAGGTTCTTATGCTACCATTGCTTTACGCGAAATTACAAGGTTACTGGTTTTTGCTATTGAAATCGTTCCATGCGTTCTAAGATATTAACTACGCTATACGCTACTACGTGAAATATAATTTGAGGTGGTAAGCCTTGTTGTAAGAGGACGCATCACGCTCCTTACTCCCCATTCTGGAGAGTGGGCGGTAAGCAGCGTGATGCGTCCCCTTATAATCACACCACAGAATGTGAAGTATAAAATATTGACCTATCCCGAAGCCAGGACAAAATTGCAGGCAGATTTTGAAGGAGATATAGATTCAGAAAGTATTGGAACTGGAAATTTCCATGCGGTGGCTTTAGAGTTCTCTTTGCCCTCAGGTTCTTGTGCTACCATTGCTTTACGCGAATGAGTTATTATGGTTTTGAGTAATACACATACACAACAACATGTGTATGAGTTGTCGTTTTGAACTTTTGCTTTCTTTCTCTAGTTAGGATGGTTTTTTGTTCATTTATTTAAACCTTGTTTACCGCCTCGAATTATATATTAATAAAAGTGGAATTTATGTAAGTTATGGACTTTATTGTAGGTGTGATATGAGTAAGCTGGCTCAAATATCTATGGCTCAATGTGAAAAGGATTTTACAGAATCTGTTTAGAACTTAAAGAAATATTGAGAGTGAACGACAAGCAAATTGGCATCGCTGGTGTTTAAAGCATTGTTGTAACAGAAATACCACACGATAAAAATCTAAAAATTGTTAAACTGATGACAAATAAAGCTTTAAAAGAGCTTATAGCTCTGTTTTTCTAGGCCTGTTGCCATTGCTCAACAATGAATACTTTTTGAAAATTCCTTTTCGAATCATTTTTTTGTTTTCATCAGTGTTTTTTGATAATCATTTGTACCGGGTGAAAATTACTTATTTTGGAAAGCTTATTTTTAGATTGTTCTAAAAAGGGATCCAGCTTCGTACATTGTATGATCGTATTCGGCGTATTATTTTAGACTTGGTGTTTCTAATAATGTTGTGGATTCTAGGTAATTAGTGCAATAAATAAGATATTGAACAATGAAACTAAGCGTCAAGGGTCCGGATGGTAAGATAGAGGTCTTTGAAAGAGTGGATAACTGGAGTTTATCGATTTTGCATCGTGAAGTAATGCAGCGATTCAATTTGAAATGGTATGGAAATGATCGTTTTTTCCTATATTTCATATGGTGTGCTGGAAGTGGTCAGTATCTAAGACTAATTTTGGATCTTTTAACGCAATTAATCCCAATTTTCAATATCCTGAATGGACTGTTAGAAATCCGATATGCGTCTTACCAAGATTATAGTCACACCATCGGTGGAGATAGCGGAATATCGGACCCATGTTGATTTGGTCTTTTCGTACGGTGGTTTATTTGATTTCCTACAATCGACCTGTTTGTTTCAGCGATTTTGTATTGCTTTTCGGTAGTCGTGAGTTACCGGTAGATGATACAGACCTTCTTAGATCTGATTTGGGATTCGTTAGTGGTGATCGCCTAAGATTGGTCATAAATAATGACAAGTATGTGCTTCATTCACTTTATTCAAAGGAAAAATCCAATAATTTGATGGGAACAGATTTTCGAAAATTTTCTTCGAAAAATACGTTGTTAACTAGCATAAGATTGCTCTGATTCATTTGCATCATGAATTATGATCTTGTTATTTAGACTTTCTTTTGCTGATGCCAGCGGAAACTCTTCAGAAGTTTGCACAAGAACTAGAGATAGCAGTTCGGACAATATGGAAGGAAATGAAACTGTTTTTGAAATTGTGCTTGATGAAATGAAAAAGAAAGGGTTTGAAGTAGGATTTGTTTTTGCACTAGTTAGAACTAGTTTTACTTAGTATTTTTTAATGAATGAAAGGGGATTATCATTTTAGCCTTCATATAGTCACGCAAATATAAATTTGTGCATGCAAATATTTCTGTGATAACGACTTACTATTCATTATCGTTTTAACAAAACTTGACCACACCAGCAGTGGGATATAGCTGAAGAATGAAAGGAACGATTATTTTATCACTGTTTTCTTGTGTTGGTGGCGGGAATTCTAGCAGCCAATGGTTTATTAAGCAGAACAGTATAGTAGATGGTATTGAACGGAAATATAAATAAAACGCTGACGAGAGGGAGAGGAGGAGGAGAAGGAGCGATAAAAATTATGTGGACTTTGCCGCTCACTCTCACTACTGTGAGAAAGTACCCAAATTGTTATCTTTGGTAATCTCGGTAAACTATTTAAAAACGGTGTAAAGTTAGTCAAATACTTTTTTTATATTTGGAGGGAGTGGTTAAAGGTCGCTCACAGTTTGTGTAAAGTCAAATTATGCGAGAGAAAGTGAAAATGGATGTATTCATTTTTTTTAATTTGTATTTTATTTATAGCTTAAACTGACATTTGTAAAGTTAAGATGGAATTTCCTGATTCCTTTTAACTCTGATTTTTTTATTTTTAAAACATATTTCTAAGCTGAACTGGTTGCAGCGCATAGAAGAGAAAGATGATGGTAGACGTTGGACATTTCGTCATTCCGACTCGGTTCTCGTTGTTGAGATCGATTTTCGTGTTTACTGTGACCGATTGGTGAAGTATGTTCACGTCACTGCCAGCATCTATCATCCTTCCGGTCGGCAGTTTCTAGAACCAATTATTTTAGAAGACAAAAGCAAGGATTTAAAAAAGAAGGTTGCGGAGTGCTTGGTTTCACCGCTGAAATTGGCGTTACTTGGGCGTAAGTATTTTAACTTGTTAAATATTTGAATAAATTTATCAGTACACTAAAAATATTGTTAACTGGCCTCTTGTTTTATTACTAATATTTGAAATACTTTCCAGAATGGTTTTCACTAACAGAAAAATCCATTCATTCGAATTATGCTATATTTCTATACAATTTAAGTTAGCTTTTACTGTAGAACTGTTCGAAATAGTGCGCAACATCCCTCTCTTGAGTACTTGAGTAAACTACACCAATAAAATACAAAATTTTTGCATCAATAATTTCTGAAGCTTTGGAATCTTTGTGCAGGAAGCCTTACCTGTTTAGTTTTAGAAATAAAAAAAAGCTTTTCCATTATCATATAATGTACACTGCGGTATATTATACATGAAATTGAATTATCCTTCTTATTCAGGATGAAATTTTAGATGAAAATCCATTGTTACGTTTGCTTGGGATTAGCGTGATAGCTGAACATTTGTTCGAAATGTTGGATGCTCGAAGTGTGTTACGACTAGAGAGAACAAATAAATATGCTCTTAAAATTTGCCGAAGTCAAGAGATGGAAAGAATTTGGAAAGTTTTCTGTGAAAGGGATTTCGGAAAAAGTAATTATTTTGCTTTTTAAATCATATTTTTTCTGTTTAATTAAAAAATCGAATCATTGCAAAAATATTACTTAAGTGAAATGTTACTTTTTTCAAGTATAGATTTCATTTAAGATGCCAGTGTATCAGAAAAAGAGACGTATCGTGAGGCATACAAAAGATATCACATTCTACATGTGCGAGACCTTAATTTACTGCGAAATCTGTTCGAACCTGATTATCACTATAATGTTGCTATTCATCCATTTTCAACATACGGACAGCTAGCACCTGATCCCGATATTCCTGAAGGCCCATTCCAACCTATTTCTCAGAACCCGCATATGCCACCCCCAAACCCCTTCCCATTTCCTGGTCCAGCAAATCCTCTTGATCCGCTATCTGGCAATGAATTCTTACCGAACCGTCCAGTTAGACCTCTGGGTACTCCTAGAGTGTTGCCACGCGGTCCTCGCACGCCAAATCAAGGAAGCATGTATCGTAATTACATATAACGTGCAGTGAATCCAATGATCCGATGAACGGGTGGATCTACATTTCGCTCAGTATCATGTTTACATGCAATATACTTCTTTGAATAATATTGCAGTGAACTTTTTTTATGATTTTGTAATGGTATGGTTTTGTAATGGTTATGATTATGTTGCAGTGATAAAGAATTGCTGCAAAAATTTTTCAAGAATTAGGTAATGAAGTGATTTTTTGGTTCAGGACTTGAACCAAAATTTGCATTATGTGCATTTTATCACTTTTGGTGGGAGATCACTTTGTAACTATATGCATAATTAAAGTTGAATGCATAATAAAAATTAAACCTAATCGTATTAATGATTTTCATTGATCGTCATCCCAGTCACACTTTTATTGATTGAATTTGACTCTTAATTGATGAAACATTATGAATCTTTCACCGTAACTTTCATTCTGCAGTTGCTCATTGGCTATGATCATTATTTGGTTATTAACATATTAATGACAATGACGTTTTTCCTTACAAAAAGTCTAGCGAAAGTATTATTAATTGAACTTAGTGGTAAAAGGATACATTGTGACAACGGCTATTTTAATTATGGGTTAGAGTAGTTGGGAGTAGAAAAATTCCACTAAAGAGTTTCCAGCTACTGCAAAAAATGTAAACTTCAGTTATCAGTTAATGACACTCAGGCTGTGACTATTTAATTGGTTGGAAAACGAGGAGAATATGAATTGGAAGTTATAGGAATTAGAAGTTATACTAGCTTCCAAAGAACCGGAGTTCTTACTAGTTCCAAAACACTCCATCGATTGAAAATGAGGTGATTGAAAATTTTACAGACAGGAAAAATATGATGAGAAAAAGAAAAATTGCACTTTTAAATTTCCATTGATCATCGGTTCTCTCCTATCTGCGCGTCGTCTTTGTTGCATCTCTGATGTTAATCCAATAAATATTCTGTAGAAAAAGGAAATTTTTATTAGCTAATAATCGAAAAGTGATAAACGCTCACCCTTGGTTTTTATGCAATTGCGAAGGAAGAGCCATCAAAGAAAACAGGAAATCATTTTTAATCACTACCCATCTTATCTCAGGATCTCCGACAATGATTCAATCTGACTTCTCAACAAAATTCATCCAATTATCCATGATGCTTCTTTGAAGCACAAAAAATCATGTTTTCCTATGTGGAATATCATCTTGATAGGTGTGTAGCGTTCCCGTGATCGTTACTTCACTCGATTCAACGAATATAAAAAGCGTTTCAGCTCACGTACAGAAAAAAGGTGATATTTAATGCATTTAATAAAAACTGGTTTTTTTGTTAGAAGGTGAAGTAAAGTATGAAAGATGAGCAGATAGCTTGAAATTTTTTTTCAATGCAAAATTGCAATAGATTTTAGTAAAAATTCATGCTTAATTCCTTTATTGTGTTCTATTTGATAGGTGAAATTACAATTTCCGAGCACCCATCGCTTATAACATCAATTTTCGTTTTTTTTCCATATATGAATATATTTATTGCCTTTTTAAAACTTTTCTCTCACTACAATCTCAACATTTCCAAACACTTAAATTCAAAAGTTCGCTGGGGATAAAAATTGCTGATGAAATCTCATGTAGATAGGAGAGAGAATCTTAGCAGCAATAAAGGGTTAGCAGTGGTAGTTGACCCTCCTCAACATTTCGCTCAAAGAGACAAAGGAACTGGTTGTGGAATTGTTTAATCTTCCCAAATCATATTTAAGCATTCATCAATTCTTCAATTCACAATTTTTATTGTTGTTATTGAATACTAGTTTTTATGCTTTTTACTCAGCTATTGTCTTATTATTTTGTGGGACGGAATATTTAGACCAGGATGTTTTCGTGCACGGAAATGTTTGCGTGAGTATTTCCGCATGTAAATAAATGTTATTTGTAGCACTGAGGTGCCCTAATACTTTGTCGTTTACACTGTATAATTTATATGGCTCCTAATTAACAAAAAGTTGAAATGTACATTTGAAAGAACGAAGGGAGGAATGAATTGATGCATATGAGAAATTAGTCATAAAGTTTGTAAATTGTGGAGAGAGAGAGAGCAAAAGTGCTTTATAATAGGTAAATTTTTAAAAATTTCCAGAACTTTACTAAACAATTTTGAAAACAAACATCAACAGAATTGGTGCACCAAATAATTCGGAACAAATTCATTTAATTTTTTTTAAAAATTGGCATCTTTCCGTTAGATGCTGTTTGAAAATTTCCTTCATTAATTTCGATTGTAGCAACTTGGTACAAATAATGAAAGAAATTGCTACTATACGAATTCTTTTACTCCTTTTTCTTTGAACCGTACTTTGATGCTTACATTTGATCAATGGTCTGCTAAGTTCACTCTTATTCTATTTCTCAGTCCTGCGTTCACATTAGATGTATCACTTTGCTGAATATTACAAACATGTATGTGTCGGGAAACAAAAAATCCCTAAGACTTTCCATCAATATATCCTTTTCTGTAGTTAAACCTAACTTCAAAAGGCGACTAACTGTGTGATAGTCTCCTTTACTGCTAACAAAGCAACATTAGCCTCACACAATCTTTGACCTATCTGCCTAACATCAACCATAAATTCTTTGTGCTTGGATATCACCTTAAATTTCATTTCACCATTTGAATGTAACAACAATTTCTTTTTTGCCCATCATTGTGTGCTATGAATTACTGCTTGCTGCAGTCTTAAACCCACCAATTCTTTTTGGCTCTCTTCTCTTTTCTCGTTTTTTTTCGCTTTTTACGAATTACCCACCACGTTCCCTCAACCACTTCATTTCATCAGCCCTCCCTCAATCTCACCTTCAATTACT
>JABVXW010000126.1:64041-148519 GCA_013365375.1 Litomosoides brasiliensis | reverse complement strand
CTCTCACTGTTACCCTCACACACCTATACAGTCACATTCACACACTCACACACACACACACACATACACCCACACACACACACACACACACACACACACATACACACATACTCATAGGCGCACGCACTTAAAAGGACTCAGTTCTTCCAGACTTTGTATGTAAAAACAGAGTGGAAAGAGTATAAATATGTATATATTTTAGCAGAAAACGGAAAACGCCGAATATCAATCAATTTCTCTCCCTTTTTTTCCCGTTGAATCCATTTGAAATATTTCAATTTCAACGCACTACATCAGTGGCTATGTGATAGGAAGTGACGATTTAATCGTTTTTATGAAATTAGCTAAAGTAATTTAGTCGAACAACTATTTATAAAAAATGCAACAAATGAAGCATTGGAGGTTTTTTCTTCTTTGTTTGTTTCTTTTTGACAGACGTAGAATACAACGTGAATGCGTAAAAAGTGATTAAAATAAGAGATAATAATAGAGAAGTTTATCCGTTCAGTAAAACAAATTGAAACAAAAAAAGGAATTAAAACAACAACAACGAAATTCCCCTTAACAAGCACAGAGCAAAAGCGCTAATAGCAATAGAATCCGCTCAGCATCTGATCATCATTTCCTCCAACTCTTTCTCATTCTCTCCCTCTCTTCACTGGAAATCTTGCAACAACCGCTACCGTAATACTCGAAAAACTTGTCTCCAAATCCTTAAATCATTCCCGGAAAAGACTAGCAAAGTAGCTGCAGAAGCTACAACATTTCACATCATTTCCGTTTTTTCACAATAATTAATGATTGCTAATTAAATTATTTGACAAGTATTTGCTCAAATAATAAATAACATGAAGAAAATTAGTCGTCAATAAATTAAACGGACCATTCATCTGCGGGAAGAAATGAAACAAAGAGATGTAAATGATGAGAATAAAACTTAAATTTCAATTGAAGTAGTATAATTGTTAAATATTATTAGCTTAAATTCTTCATCAGTGAGAGAATTATGACTTGCAGGAATGTTTCCAGGAAAATTCACGAAAATACAGAATCCGAGATAGGTGAAAGTGAGAAGGAAGTTTAAATAAAACGATTGGCTCCAGGCATCATAAATCATTCTCCTAAATTTTATATTTTCATGGCCATGACGTGCTTATTACCATTAGAAGACATATTATACTAAATAGCCAAGTGAAGATGATTTTCATTCATTTATCTTTTTTTTTCTCTATTCAATGATTAATTCATTTTTAAAAACAACCTTACTATAGGAGATGAAAAGGTTTCAAGAGGATGAAATTGAAATGAAACTGGAAATGAAGGCGAATTCATCTGGGAATGAAAGCATACGTCAGATGAAGAAACGGGTCTCTAGACATTGGGACATAGCAGATCCGATTAAAAAAATCTGAAGAGATCTTTGATAAAGAAAAAGTTAAACGTGAAATTTTTGCAATTTAGCAATTTCTACAAATGTTCAATTAATGTTGCATGCAATATCATTTTACGTCAATGGTCATATTCCAGGAATTCTCCAATATCTACAATAATTTGATTACAAAAATTAGAATTACAATGAAGCATTTTTTTTTCTTCATTGAAGAAGAAAATACGTACGTCACACTTACGAAGCTAACGTAGTTATGGTAAACTGTTTTTGGAAGAAAAAAGTTCATTTTATTTTCTGACGTTAGTGAGGTGATAGGTCCCTGACTGTCACAATGTTTGGTTGGCAAAAATTTGGATATTATCAGAAATGGCAACATTGGTTAGATAGCGTCGAATTGATTTATTCACGTCGTTAACAGAAACAAATGATCGGCGAATGTCGGATGATTGCCTTACCCCATCTTGTTAATGTGCTCAATAAATTAGATCGTTTCTCCTTGAAAATCATGCCCCAACTTTATCTCCAAAATTTTTTGTTTTCTGACCCCTACACTCTGCCAAAAGCGCTCATTCTGCAAACATTTTGCGCCTTCTTTCTATCATAATAAACTGATTGAAAAGTAGCAATAAGTTGAAAGAAACAGACTTTAACAATAATCGCTTATTATGGCAAAAATTTACAATTTCAAATAATTCACAAATGAATTAGTCTGAAATTTATTTAGTTGTCTGATTAAGCAAGGATGCAATCTCTTTTTTTTGTTTTACTTTCATCTAAAATTCAATCGCTCAAACGTCTCATCGCTTCTTCTTCTTCCTGTGCAGTCCTATGGTTCATCCTCGCCCCCCTTTTTTCTGATTTTTTTGATTTTGATTTTTTTCTTGCCTTTTTGAAAAACCGGTTTTCTCCTCGTTTGTTGTTAATCTCGGTTTTGAACAGACGGAAAACTTCACAAATCGGATCGCATGTTGAACAATGGTCCATCCCTTTGATTCTATACCATTCGTGTTCATTCAAGACATTTGCGTTGAACATTCATTTTTAACTAAAATTTTTAACTCAGTGCATTGAACAACGCCTATTGTACTAATTTCTTGGCTCAAAAAAAACAGAAAAAAAAAGACATTGCTAATTTTTAAATAACATTTTTTTAAACTTTAATTTGCTTACTTTACTTATATTTTCTAAATAGCAAATATTGTTCGTAAATTTTTCTTCTTTTCATTTCACAATGCTGTCATTATCATTCTAAATGTCCATCCTCAAAACTGTTTCATTCATTGAAACGGCAACATCAAACGTTACTCGATGAAACAGGTAATTACTAAAATAAACTGCAAAAACCATTGATCTTTGTAATATTCTGCTATAATGAAATAATTCCTAATATATGATCGATCAAATTCAATGTTTATCGTTCAGGCATGTTATTAGGAAGAAAATTTCGTTACCAATTCTTCTCACAAATTCATTTACCTGGTACGACGACCTGATTTATATTGATCCTTCTACTATCTAACGTGTAAGTATGAAGTGAGGTTTGTCGTTTATGGAAAGAATAAAGTCTAACGGATTTCAAATTTTCTTTTTTCCAAGGATTTAATCAAAAAATAATTTATAAAATGATTCTTGAAATAGTTAAAATTCGTATTGACTTTACTACTTATTTCTACTTATTTTAATTATCCGCACACTTCCACTTCTAGGAGTTAGAAGTGGCGCGAATTAATAAACCAAAACGTTACGATCATCTGACGTATCGTATTTAGTCACTGCCCTTACATTGCGATTTACGTGAACTTATAATTACATTGTGGTTTAAATGTAAGCGAAAAATGTGTTTCAAAACACAGTTCTTCCGTAATGATCAATGCTGCAAAAGACAACGGAAGTATCTATTTAGTAGTACACACTTCTTTGTTCTTCGATAAGTTTTGGGAGAGTAAGTTACTTCTAGGTCATTAACAGTACTTTCACACATCGCGTTAAATTCATTATTAGTTCTATCATTCAATAGACCAATAATTTGCTGAGTTCGAATTTAGGAAGCGACTGATCAAAGATGACTGACAGATAACTAAAAATCACTTTTTATCTTACAGTAATTAAAGAAAAATTAGTTCGAGAGATCTTGAAGGTTATGATTCTTTAGTTATTGCATTATTAGCTTTATAAAACAATATAAAAATCCGACTGCCTAATTGATATCGACTCACTGATAATTATTGATAACACTCACTGATAATTTGATACAGTAATAATATCATAAATAAATTGAATAATTAAAATAGCTATCAGCGATTGATAAATAGCAACTGTCGTTATGCAAACGAAGAACAATGATAAATAAGTACTTTGTTTACGATGTTGAGAATTTTGCTTTTCGTGAAAAGAACTTAAAAGATTTAAAAGACAGTTCAACTGCATGAAAAATTGTACATTCTCCTTGCAGTCAGAATTAGAGCAAAAATACTTAATCGAAATGCTTCACGCAATCTAATCGTTGTCATTTAAGGATGATGACTTGGCACAATGTAAAAAGACTAGAATTTCAGACCAATTTTTTCTAAAATTGGGCAAAAACTCAAAATTTGTGATGTAATTTTGCATCATTCATTTTAGGCAGTTACTTTGTCTGAACAAAACAAATTTTTATTTTAAACACATTTAAAGTTTAGTAAAGGAAAAAGAAATTTTTCGGAAGAGACGCATATCTGCCTGTGCGCATTACAGTATTTGATAATAAAAGCTACCATAACCGTAAGAATTGTTGTGGAAGTTGCTTTTCCTTACTTTTAGAATAATTCCAAAAATCATTTTTATTTTGTAAATATTAAAAAAAAATTTGACAAAATATTTTTTTTACCTAACATTTTAATTGCTATAAAGTAGAACAAATAGACGGTTAGCATAAAATGAATCCTAGCAGAAACTAATTTGTTAAAGAATGAATAATTCAAACTAAAACTGAAATTTGAAGTGAATAAAGTAGCTTCCTTCTATAGTTGTGACTCACAAATTCAAATGCCTTTTGGAATAACTTTAATGCTACCAACTAATTAATTATTGGAAATCTTTAGAATAAAATTTTGAAGTATAGTTTTTTTAGTGTAAATTACTCGATCAATTTTTGGGAATATTTAACTTAAAAGGAAGTAAATTGATTAGATAAAATATTGCAATAGATTTGCTCGATCAATGAAAGCTCCAATATTATACCAATAAATTCATAATAGTTGACATAAAGGAATAATAAATGATAAATGTGAGTGTGGTTGATGGTTGTAAGGATTTATAACAGTACAGGTCAAACCGATTGATAAATGGCTGAGGTAGGAAATTTGGTAAAGGTATATGAACATGGAAATGTGTACAATAAAATATCTATCTGTTCGTATATGTATAGGGAAGTGAATTGTTAGTAAACAGGAACAACTCTCGATGATTACGGTAGAATTTCAATTTGTGTTGCAGTAGTGATAGTATGAAATTTATAGCAACAATGTAAAGAAGTAAGAAAGGCCGCTTTTCCTCTCCTTTTTTTGTAGGTATTTTGGACTAAAAGAGAGAGAGATTAGGGGTAGTGGTTTGTGAAGAAGGAAGAATGAATAAATCACTGACGAAGGAACGACAAAAATATGATTACTGTGAAAGTGAAAAAAAAAGAATTGTAATAAATTTTATGTTTAATTTCAACATCAAATGTTTTATAAATATTAATTTTACGTAATAGCTTGACGTATCACTGAGAGATTTCGAAAGCGTTTTTGTTTTTCCTTTGATTGCAATATGGAAACAAATTTGAAGAGTATAAATTAATGTTTCAAAGAAATTGTTCAATTTTTTCTTTTCTTCATTTCTACTAATTGCTTCGAATTTCTTGTAGTATTTTTCAACATAAATTTCACTTTTTAGTTTGATTAAACAAAAATCAAGCAAAAAAAATCTGCTAATTCAAATTTTTTTAGCTAAAGTTAAATTTGAAATATTTTAAAATATTAGTTTGGAAAATCGTTTCCATTAATTTATTATATCGTACAGCACTAACTTGCAAACTTAAAATAAATCAAAATTTGAAAGGAAAAAGAGGGCTTAAAGTGAGGAAAATATAAGCAACAAATCAAATTGTAGGATAGTGCCGGTTGGCTTAACAAAAATTCCCAATTGGAAATATTAATTCAGAGGGAAGTATGGAGGCGTTGTTCGGTCTGAGCAGTAAATCAAGTCCTGCGGCCCAATCCTCCGTGAATGCGGCCCCATATTGTCCGTGTGTGTTATAATCGTAAATCTTCCCGAAGTGTGCGTCCAATGCTGAAATCGACGGATCTTCTTTTCTAACATCGGAAACTATTGCCCTCATTTCTCACTTTGTTTATTTATATTACATCAATAAAATTATCATTATCTATCAGACCCCTATCATCCATTTCAGGTTGCTATTTTTTAGTCTTTTTTATTGATTTTTTTTTGCCCAAATTATATTCAGTGATTTTTAGCAAATATTGAATTGTAAGTTTAGTGGAAGAATATTTTTTGAAATTTTTTTCCTTCAATTTTACTATCATTTTTGTGCTAATCGATTACTATTGATTTCTTATTATTCTCAACTTTTTCGATTTTAAATCTAATTTTGGCTTTTTTCCTCTTCTTTTAAACATTACCTCACTTGATATACAATTGGATGATAGTATTTTATCAGTTGAAAGTATACTTATCAGTACTTTAGAATTGACGTGATAGTGCAATGTTAGCCAACAATTAGACAATCCTTTTAATTAGACCATAAATTTCATCTTTCATTATCTTTTTCTTTGTTTATTTATACCTATGCTTCTTTGTGTTAAATTCCGAAACTTCACCATTCCTTTTTAGGCTTCGACGTGTTCTAATGCAACTACTTCCTTGATAATTGCTTTTTCAGAGTTGAATTGCGTTGCATTAGCGTAAGTTCAAACTTTTGTTTTATATTCAAATTTGAATTGCTTCAAAGTTTGCTTGAAATTTTATCCAAATTTTGCTATTTTATCGTTAATATAGAAAGACCCAAATAGATTTCAAACTTTTTTCAGAGATCCTACAAGGCTACTATCGTTTATCGATTGCAAATAAAACAATCGATGAGATACAGAGAAGGGAATGGAAATTCAAATATCGTCCAATAATTGGATAGTAAAATTATTATTTTAGAAAGTTTTAAAAAAGACTGAAGGAAATTACTGTTCGATTGATTGACTGTATGTATGTAAAGAAGATCTATTGAACATAATTGAAGCTATGAATCAAATAAGGAGAGAGAGAGAGGGAGAGAGAGAGAGAGAGAGGATACAGTGAAGGAGAAATACAATTTATTCATCCATCATTTTTTATAGCAAGTTAGTAATTAATGTGTGAAATTTCTAGTTTACCGGAATACAAAAGAAGGCCTGAAAAAACTTTACCCAACAATTTGTATTTATTTTTTTTTAATCTTTGGCGATTTTAACAATAATGCACTAAATTATATGAATTTTTCAAATTTAACAAATTCATTGCTAAAATTACTTTGCTATAATAACTTGGATAATTACTTTTGCTAATAGCTAATTACCCTAATAAAATTATACATAGCTCTTAAAGCTCTTAGCTATTAATTTTGTTATCCGAAATATATCAAAGTATAGTTTACAGATATCGTTATAACCGTAGGAGGTGCAGTAATGAAATGAAACCACTGATCTCGCTGTAGATGGCATTAATAATGTTATGTCAAGGATTGAAATTTAAAAAAGCTGAAGTAACAATAGTTGATCTAATTAAGTTAATTAAGCATTTGTTTAAGAAGTGGTAAATTAGTCAAACTCCAAGCAATGTGTGCTTCCTGTCCTTCCAATTTAATTTAATTAACATTGATGGAAATTCCTGATAATTACTGTACAGAAAATAATTATGCATAAAAAAGATGGTATGAATATGCGTAATATTAAAAAGTTAAAGTTACAGTAATTGATTTATTTGGAGGATTGGTATTTGATAGTAAGAATGAGGCTGAAGGACAGACGTCTGGGCAGCAATTGACTCCATTTTTGGAGGTCATCGCTGGACAATTATATGGAAATACATATTGACATACATTTGCCGACAGTGAAATAGTATAATTCGCAGACACTGAACAAGTCCATGTGGAAATTGAAAAAGCGGAGAAGATGGCAGTTGCGTAAGGTTAAGTTAATTGTTGCTGTTGTTTACTGCAAAGTGGTATTTTGAATTTTTTATTCTCTTCTCTTTTGGAAAAATGAAATTCTTTTCAAAATTTTAAGTTTTCTTACCTTTTTGAATTGTCAGATTGCATAAACATCATCGGTATGATGAAGCATTGAAGAAATTACAAATATTTTTTTAGTTTCAGAAGCTTAAAGAGAAACTGGAAGATATTTGGCTTTACGGAACGTTTGCGGATATATATTTTTGTAACAGCACAATGTCAGGTTTACGGTCACGTTTTTAACATACTAAAATATTCTGTAATAATTTTTTAAGCGTAAACAGAAACGAAGATAGAAAAGAATTAAATTTCAGATTGATTTACTTTCTTTTCAACTCAACTAAAATATTTTTCCATTCAAGTCTGATCTTCCAACATTATTTTATCTATCTTACCGGAATAGTTGTGAAATTTTCGAAATCAACTACCGCAATATATTTGATGACATTTATTTCAGATGTACCCGAATTATCAAAATTACATTTACAACTTTAATTTCTGTAAAATATTAACTTTTCAGATTTAGAATTGACACATCAAGTTTTATTAATCTGCGTGAAATGCAATGTTACGATTGAATAACTTTTTCTTCCGCAAGGTTATTTTATTGAAAAATGTATAAATTTAAAATCGATGAAATAATTACTGTTCAACTTCACAGAATCAAGCACGAAGTGCGGGAAATTTTGATCGTTTAATTTGACATTAATTTTTTTTCACCTCAAACTTCTTTTATGCTGCGAAAATTTGAATTGAAATTTTTGTCATTTTGAATTTTTTATTTCAAGTTAGAATAAATTCAAGATATTTTGAAAATTTGAAACTACAACTTCACAACCGAAGCAATTTACTTATCAATTACTGTTTAGTTGATTTATTCAAGCATTTAAGTGTTTGTGTCCTTAAAGAATTGAACTAAAAAATAAATTTTACTTGACATTTGTTGCTGAAATATTACATAGTTGGTGAGGCATAACTGAGATCTTTTGCTTTTCAACAATAACCGCAAAGTAAAATATGCAAAATTTTTAGGGAGAATCTTCAAAAATGAAAAAATATTTCTTGTAAGATTTTGTAATCACAAAGAAATTTTCCATAATGAAAAAGATCCAAATTCATTGTACGTTGATTTTGCAGGTTTAATTTTATTTTTATACAAACATAAATTATAGCAATGACAAGAGTGAATTAACTTTAATTTCAAAATATTTTACTTTCAAAAAAAAACAAGCTTTACTTGCTGCAAAATATTGCATTAATAGACTGCTGAAAATTTTCGTAAAAAAAGGCAAGAAAAGAGTAATAGCTGTAATTCAACATTTTTCTTTTTTTTCTTCTGTTGTTTATTGTTTATTGTTGTTGTGGGTTATTTGCGGCACAGCAATGAAAGACAGGTATGAGAGGCGAACATATAGGAAAGATAATTTTTGACAATAATTCATTTGAAAATTTATGAGGAGCTGAACTCTAAGCGGTAACTGGTTCTTTTCCGCTCCTCACGTCTACCAATTTATCAAATATGAAATTAAGTATTTGTCATGCAACAGGAAAGGTTTTTCGCATTGTTTTTCTTCCAATATAGATAACTCGGAATATAACTGTAAAATATTATCACTTCTAGCCTGTAACATTTATCGCTTTGGCTTATCACGCAACTGACGTCTATCTACTTGTCGTGGGAAAAAACCATTGATAGCTTAACTTTGCAATATTTATGAAAAGATGAATTACTGAATTAAAAAGAAGCGAAAGAAAAGAAGGAAAGGGAACGGAATATTTCCTGATCATCTGTTGCTGCAAAAAAATATCTGCAATACAGCTGTGCAATCAAAGAAAAAAGTATTTATAGTTTTGTTGATATTTCACAAATATTTGAAACTATCAGGATTTTAAAACAAATTTTATTATAATAGGATTGCATAGATATAGTAATGAGAAATAAAAAGAAGGAGCCTTCTGATATCTAATTAAAATTTTTTTTTAATTGAACTTTAACTCCATGAATTAGTTTTAAATAAAAAATTAAAATTTATTTGATTGCTCTTTTTTCTTTTTTTAAATTATAGTAGTTCATGTATTCACATTCATTCCTTAATAATTTGAAAGCTTTCCTGTTCAGCTCTTAAAATGTCACTAAATAAAAGAAGAAATAAAGTTTAAGACGGGAAGTTCGAGCCGTCAAAATATTGCGACAGAAAAATCAAAACATCGGAACAGACGGACAAGCTAAGAAGACAGGCCGCTGTAGGAACAATTGCTTTCAGTAACTAAACTGATGGATCGATCCTTTGATGTATAACCGATTTGAGAATAATTCCATTAAGCATCGATTCTTCGGTAAGTTCGATCGATTCGTCGAAGGGACGAAAAAAATGAGTGAAAAAAGAGAAGGGAATTTCTGCCTTTCATATCAAAAACTTATTCAAATCATCCGATAAGCTATCAATAAAAGTCCATCGAAAAATGAAACATAAAATTAAAAAAAAACGATGAGAGTTGTGAAATGAAACAAATTGATGAAATGAAAGAAGAAATGATAATTGATGAAATAGGGAAAATTTTAATTGAGGAATTATCACTCTTAACTTACTTTAATACATGCAAATTGAAAAGCAAATAATATGATAGAACAATTACTAAAAGAAACCACAAAGAAAATTAAGTGTCGGATTGTGTCAAAGGTCACTGGAATGTGCAAGCAGAATATTCATCATTTCGCGAAAGGTAAACTAATGTTTGTAAGGGTTAATTAAAATAATACTTCTTAAAATATGAACAATTTTGTTTGAAGGAATCAGTTCTAATTTTTATTTAATTTCAATTTTACTATTTATCACACTACAAAATGAAATGAAATGGTTTGTGTGATTAAACTGATATTTAATTACATTGTCGAAGAACTTTATGGCTCAATTTCTGCAGATAGAAAATAAATTTCGGGATAGTTGTGGTTTTGCATATCATCCGTTAAAGATTGAATTGAAAATTGTGCATTTTCTCTTAAATTGAAAGAACTTTCCGATTATCTCGATTTCCGAAGAGCATTAAATTAATTTGCAGTCAATTCCGGTTGGGCAGGGATTGAAACATTTAACAGAATTGTAAATTTGTGGATAGCAAAACGTAAACAATCCATTCGGTCTTAAAAGATAATTAACTAATTTAAATGTTAAAACCATTCTTTCGCCGAATTTAATTATTTCATTTTCTAAATAATTGCAATGAATTTCAAAATACATTTTATATTTGCAAAATTTGAAATTTTTTTATTTATCAAAGGGCCAAACGGAAAGGAAGAGCTTTGGCACCAATTTGGTAGTTTTTTTAAAGAAAATAGAAATGCATAAATTTATTAGTTTACTTTGATTACACTCAAAATGAATTTAGACAAATGTCATTTGGAATATCTCTTTGACAATTTCCGCTTCACTGCAATGATCATTTCGATTGGCTAACATTTAAATTTATTTATTATGCAGAAGTGATAAAAGTGTTAAATTTTATTTCCCAAGAAGTAAGCATTTTAATATCAAATGGAAGATTTATTTCATCCATTGGTCAACCTCATTATGAATCGCTGTCAACATTAGCCAATCAACATAGCGCACTATCATTATCGTTATCACTGTTATCATGATTTCCATTATAGTTCGTTAATTCGCTTCATAGATTCTTCTTCTTCGACAATCGTAATTTATCACACATTTGTTTCAATAATTTTACAAATAGCTAAATAGCAACGGATACTTTTATGTCAAATATTCTCCAAACAAAAGAAAAGAGAAACATTTAGCAAATTAATCATCGCTTTTGGCTTGTAGCGCCCGCCACCTTTCCAATTGATATTCCAACGACATGCATTTTGAAAAATAAAATAATTTCACCGATCGTGCGGTATTCGATCAGTTAAAGTGCATTGATTCATTCGCTATAAACAAAAATTTTTACAGAAATTTCAATCAAAACGAATACTTTCCCTCCAAAGAAGCTGTAAAATGCATTTTTCCAAATATCAACTCAAACGCTGTAGAAAAGCTTCTTTGCAGTAAATTTTTCATTCTTTTAATTAATTTGGAAATAATTTCTGAAATTTGTGAAATTCTTATTTAACATTTGACATAAATGGGAAGAGTGGAAATTAAAAAAAACTTTTTTCATCGCATGAGAATATTGGTTTTTCTAACTGGAAATTTTTGAAATTTTTACAAATAAATGAAATGTTTGAAAATTGTGCAAAATATAAGTTTAACGGTTATTTTAAATAAATTATGAAGAACAAATGCTTAATTAAAATGTCATTTTTCAATGAGTTTTGAACAAAAAGAAATTTAGCAGAAAATTTTTTCCGCAAAAGTCTTTTGCTTTTTTGCTTCACATCACACTTAATGTCGGAGCGAAGTTGACCCAAAGTTTGACCTCAGTTGCTTATTGACCTCAGTTGCTTATATTGTCTGATAATATTTAGTGATATAAGTGAACAATGAAAGATTGAAACAATTAGGAATTATAACGCTAACAAATAACTCCTCCAGCGTTAGCCGAATTATTGCTACAAATCTATTCATTGTTCATTAGCATAAATTAACAACAAAAGAAAGTTCCGACTCTGTGATATGATAAGTGATTGCAGTGCAGTTCACTAGTTAGATCGTTTCAAAAGTTATTGTGATAATATTAACCTCCAACACTTGGAGAGTATGTTAATTAATGAACTTACAGTTTGCTTCTTCTTTCCTATCTTTTCACGCTAAAATTCGTAATCGAATTGTTGGCTTGAAATTGTCAGTTATCAATTAACTTCAACTCAACTAATTTATTACTTCTGTGTCATAACAGTGTGATTAATTCTTTCGTTTCTCATTACTTCTACGTTCATCACTTGAAACGTATGACTAAAATAACAATCGATTGCGTGGACACGTCTCAGCTATTAAACTTTTGTGTCACAAATTCTTGTTATCTTTTACCAGCTTTCTATATCACTTCCGTTAGAATTTAAGTACATTACCGTTCAATTGATATAATATTTCACAAAGGACTACAAGCAACAGATCTACAATATCACTGATTAGTTAACACCAAACAATCGATTGTGCGTGAAGATCTTTATTACTTGAGTTCCGTAAGTAATTTTAACGTTAATCATTTGTAGCTATAAACATAAAAGGCCACATTACTAGTATAATTTCATTTATCATTCCAATTTTTCGAAATTACGTGCTGTATTTATCGTAGATATTGCTGGCCATAGCAAATATGCAAATCGTTGAAACAAATAATTTCAACAGAAAAAGGTAACATTCATTAATTAATATGAAACATTCAACTAAAATGAATTGTCGCTTATTTTAAAGTAATTACCAAAAGCTAAATAAGGGAAAAGCATAAATAACATGAATAGTTAATTTCCAACTCATCTAAATATGTCATTCGGAGAGGTCAATATTACTTAATAGACTATTAAGAGACTTTCATAGACTTTAAGTTCAAATAAATCTTCCTGACATTTGTACAATATGAATAATATTAGCTTTACGCTTAGTCTTATAGTTATCACTTAAAGGTCACAAACGGAAGATGTTTATACATAAATGGAAGAGTTGTTTGATATGCCCAAATAGGTGTTGTAACTGATAAACGCTGCAATGGACAAACGAGGAAACACTGTGTAACGCACAAATTTGCATATATTTGAAATTGAAGACAAAATTACTGGAATTTATTGGAAATGACTAATTGAAGTGATAGAAATAATAATAGTAAATCAATTTCTTTGCTCATTTAAGACAGCAATTAATTGTTATGCGAAAAATGTGATATCCGAAATAGTAATAGTAATAGCTAGAAAATTGTTGCAAGCAAATAAAGAAAACCTTTTGAAGCAACCGACACAGAGCATACATTGCTCTGATGAACTTATAATAACTGCTTCCTTTATTTCAAATTAATAGAACAAAATCTTTCACTGTCAATTTTTGTTCAAATTCAATTTTTATCAAATTTTTTTTATAATTTTTTTATATTATTCAATTTTTCATTTTGAAGAATGACCAAAAGATTAATTGAACAAGTGCGTGATGATAGAATATCGATCTTTCTTATCCGAACATTATTTTTGGAAGACGTAAGAAAAAAGAAAAAGGTGCCTTCAAAGCTGTGTCATTTGCTAGAAAGAGAGAGAGAGAGAGAGAGGTGGAGAAAGAGAAATTTGTAAATATTTAATCCTCAATTCCCGTGTTGTGCATAAAAATACGTATGACAATAATACGATTAACAATTATATGCGACAAATTTTGTTCTGAAAAAATGCTCTCTCACCAGCGATATATTTACATTGTTTGCCCATTTCTTTTTAATTTTGAAAATATCAAACAGACAATAAAACATTAATTTCAACCGATCAAACGAATAATCATTGTCGCCGAAAACATTTTATCGAAGCATAAAAGATAGAGACCGTTATCAGCTGAAATTCCTCGTGGATAAGCTCCTTATCAGACATTTACTTTACCAACAAGTAGGAAAAAAAATCACTGCTTTTGATAGGAAAGAATAAATTCATTCATTCAAACAAACTTTGCGTTAATTAATTTCTCTTAGCAAACGAATTGAAAAAAAGAACTAACGTTCTGAGGTAATAATTTCACGGTATACAACTATCCCTTTTGTTTTTTCGATATTAAACAGCTATGATAAAGAAGTGCAATGGGTAAAATGATAATTATGATAACAACAGCAATAGTGATAAATTGACAATTATTAATTAATTGTTAATAATTAACATGTGATAAGAACATTGATTTCGACAATAATTTATTGATCGAAACGACGACAGTGATTAAGGATTAGGAAATCAAATTTTACAATAAAACATTAATTGTTTACAACAATTTTATGACCGTATCGAAAGGACGGTTGATTGAGACTTCACTTCAACCAGAAATCTCGGCCAACGACCCGATCATTACGACTAACTGTTTGCTTGTCTTTGATGGTGTAATGGGGCAAACATCAAAGATAACAGGTAGAATAGAAAAGTGACAGAAAGTATGCACAGTGATAAGGAAGCAAACAACAAACACAAATTAGTGAAACAGAATTTTGGAAAATTTTTCGAATTAGTACTGTGTGGTAAAGTGTCATTATTTTGATCGAAGAGCAATCGTTCAATCCTCGTCAAAAGTTGACGTTAGAAGTTTTGAAAAATTTAGCAATTAGTGAAAAAAGAAAAATGATGATGTAAAACTTTAAAAGATTTTGCCGAACATGTAAATTGATGATCGATCAATACAACTATCATCGTTGCGTTATGTATGTGTGTGTGTGTGTGTGTGTTGTGTGTGTGGTGTGTGTGTGTGTGTGTGTGTGTGTGTGTGTGTGTGTGTGTGTGGTGTGTGGTCTATTCAATGTTTTGATAAGCATAACTATGAATGAAAAAAAAACCAACCTGTAAGAGAGACTGTACTGATAATGGAATGAATATTAGGGAATAACTGATGATGAAATGGTAGTTGGTGATGAAAAAATGAAGGATAGCCTAGAAGGTCCTGCCTGTAGAGACGAGCTTATTTTGATTCAAACAGGTCAGATAAACCCGGATCTACAGGGTGAACCATCCAAGAAAATAACCAACTTCTTCCATAATAGACGACAATTACTTCCTCTTTATGCGATCACTTTCATCCGATCATTTTAGGGTATGAAGGAAAAAAAGACCTGAAAATTATTCATTAAATCAAATTTGTACATAACTGTTTAAATATAAATTTTGTAGACGTTATCAGAAATAAAAACTCTCTCTTTTTTCTTTAGGAAATTTTAAGTTGCATGAGAAGCGGAAAAATCCTTCTCCATACAATAGCCATATCATATCATATCACAAAATGATATGATTGCAAATGCTACTAAATTTCTTTTTGTGTATTTAATAAATCTCATCAAATTATATATTCCGAAATTACGATATCTGATGAATGGACGGACTGTAGAGGGATGATTACTTGCCGGAACATTATTCCGGATAGGATGAAAGAAAAAAAAATCAACTGATTGATCATATATTACTTCTGTTGATTATTACTAATAATCGATCTTATCATCGGTCTGTCTAATAATGTAACGCGAAGCGGCAATAAGCTAATAAGGTAAGTATCGATAAAGAGGAGAACAATGAAAGGTACACACATTTGATCACTGAGAGCGATACAGCCCATACACCTATACGGAGGAAATCGTCCAACAATGCCGACCGATGTTGATAGCGATGCTGGTGTACATGTATCCGTATCGGTATGTATCTATGTGTACACGTGTGTGCGTGCGTGCGTGTATGTGTGTGTGTGTGTCTGTGTGTGTGTGTGTGTGTGTGTCTGTCCAACATCAATTTGTATGAAAAATGAATAAACATATAAATATATATATATATATATATATATATGTTTAAACGGGGTAGAGGGGGGATGGGAGGTGGGAAGGGGTTCGTATGGCGCTGCTCCAAAAACTCTTATACAAACAGAAGGAGAAAGAGAGAGAGAGAGAGAGAGAGATTCGTGCGGTGTTGGTAATTGAAAGATTGGATGAGAATGGCCTAGAAATCATCGCCTGAAATGAATGCATGGATAGTGCGTTGCGTATTGTCAGTGTTATCACTTAAAATGAATTTGGACGACAATAATACCAGACGTGGAAAAGCGTCAATTTTTTTGCGTTAGAAATATTAAAAGTTTGTAATCGATTATCTTCCAATATTAATTATGTAATTGAAAATATTTGTCAAAATTTCCTGTTTCATCTCTTTACCTATCCAACATTGTTCTATTAATCACTGATAAGTTAGTGATAGGAACGATTACTGTTATCTTTCAGTAGAGGAACTGATACTGTTGGATAGTTTCGTTTAACTTTATCACTACTTATCATACTTCTGTTTAAAGTTAGTACTTGTATGATAATGTATATCATGATATGATAAAAAGGAGGCATGAAATTTTTGCCAAAGTTTTAGCCAAGTGATAACAGTTGCAATCGATCATTTCGAATAATATCATTTCTTCTCAACTTTTCTTCATTCCTTTCTTCCTCTTCGTCTTCAATTTTGCGTGTTAAAATTACAGTTTAAGTTTGCTTAAGTTGTTCAAAAAGGATGGAAAATTTGATTTTGTTTGTTTCGACCCAAAATTATACTCTCCGATTCAATACGATTTAAATAAATAGTGAATGCTTGAAGAATATCTGATAAGCAGATGATCGGTATGACACATAAGCATTAAGGAAAATTTCTTTTAATGCTAACTATGTCTCCTTCATGTCGTTTGAATATGTAAATTTCGAAGAAATGAATCATTCATTCTTCCAAATACCCAAGCAATTCATCAAAAGGGAGAAGAGTGTGTGACTGTGGAATGAATGGATTAAAATTGTTGTAAATTATTCAGTCAATGATATTCATGCATCATTGGTTCCTCATTTCATTTAACAAATGATAGAAAATAACCAATCCCTTCCTTCCTCTCTCTTTTCCCAATCACTAATCACTAATCCATATCACTCATGCTAGGCTTCGATCGCTTAGCTAAGATGAAGAAGCACACAGGCACGACAGGATTGATGGGAGAAGGAAGAGCAGCTTCTTCTCATCTCCTCCCTACTTCCTTCACCAACTTCTACCACTACTTTCCTCCTACTGCTGCTCCCTCTTGACAGATCATAGCTGATTAGAATGTACAATGGAGAATGGTTATAATGGCGAATTTGCTTCTTCATCTTCTTACTCTTATCCGTCTTACGTAAATTCTTCCGCCTACGATACTACCTATGGTACTTATTCATTCAATGGATTTTATGGTACCTATGAATCTGGCAAATACTATCAGCAATTGCCACCGAATATGAACGACCATCATCAAACTCAGATATATTATCCACATTATCGTGCACCGATTCCATCTACCTCCGATTATACTCATTTATTTTTAAACGGTACCATACCGAATAATTGCTCTTCTATAGCTACTACTGCTACAACACTAAATTGTAATAGCAATGGTTACGGAAGAGGGAATCGAATTAGCAGTCTTCAGAGACCGAAATATGCGTGGATGTTGGAACGTGAAAAGAATCATCAGCAACCACATCATTTTCAACAAACTATTAAATCTACAGCTGATACCGTAATCACATCGCAGACAGGTAACGTTTATGCAATTTTGGAATTTGTAAAATTTTCTAAGGTATGAGAGAGATAAATTGCAATAAATTATCATTTTTATGCGGTTTGTTTTATTTCAAATATCATCTCCTTCTTGTTATGGAAATTTATTAACTGATAATTGATAACAAATCAATTAGTGTAGTGATAACCAAAAGTACTATTAGATGTAAACATTTGAGAAGGAAAACGGAAGAGAAAAACAATTCATTACAACAAATCATTTAAGGCAATCATTTTTTTATCTTCGAAAATTGAATATAAAAGTACGGATAGTTACTCGCTGTGTACTGCTAATTTAGTACTTATCACTGATAAATTTGTTTAAAATCAAAGGTACATCAGTACAAGTATTTATTATAGAATGGTAATTATTTAATTATAGCAATTAAGGATAATAATAGACTTCTGAATGAAACTGTCAACACCACCCTTGTCATGTTCTATTCGTTTAATTTTAGTTGTAGTAATTAATAAATTGAAACTAATCACTCCATCGCAACCAGTGAATTCAAACAACGCATGGATAATATCTCCTTCCAGTGATTCTCATTTAGTCACTGATATTTGAAATTTATTCTACAAGCGATTAATTCATTATTAACCGACAAAAGCAAAATTGTAATTGAAATCGTAGAAAGTGTTTCATACGTTCCTAGAAAATTAATTAATGAAAAAACCTTCGTTACAGTTCTAGAAATCATACAACTAATATTTCTGATTATTGACATTGTGTCTGTGTGTGTGTATGTGTCTGTGTGTGTGTCTGTGTGTGTGTGTGTGTGTGTGTGTGTGTACAGAAACGTATGAGTAGTGTTACGTATGAAAGTTGTTTTCGCAGAAGTTTTGCTTGTACAAATGATCAGTGACTTCCTAATCGATTTCAATTTCAATCTCAGTGACTTCCCAATCGGACGTAGGCAGTAGAGTGATTGCGTAATTTGTTTGAAAATTGATCATTGACTAATGTGAGGTTTGGAATTAAAGAAGCGCCCAAATAAGACTTAAGTAATGAAACAATAGATTGTTGTCAGTAACTTTTAAAAGAAATTTTAAATTATCACACTCTTAAGAAGTTAACCTTTGACCGTTGCTTTAGACGTAAATGACTAAGACTTAAGTGAAAACAAAGTAATATTATAAGTATAATCTGAAACATTTAGTTGATTGTATAAATGAGATAAATGTTATATTTGATAATTCATCATTTCCCACTCTCATTTTTTCCCCTTTCTATTTCCGTCCCTCTCTCTCTCTCTCTCTCTCTCTCTCTTTCTCCGCTATCGCTTAATTTTAAAAAATTAAATTTGTAAAATACAACAAAAGACTTTTTCTCTATCTTTTAACTATTATACTTACTCTTTCTACCACCTCTATAAAGTTGAAAACTTCATTCCATACTTCCAATACTATCACTGATAACGGTTGCTGATTAACGTGTGTACTATCAATCAATAATAACAGTAGGAGTAACAATAATAGTAATAAATTAATAAGTAGTGAAGTTTAGAGAAATTTGTGTTAATGAATAAATTAAAGGGATGGGTGTGATGTGACGGCAATTGTAAAGTAAGGAATTCATGGGCAGTTCGTTCTCTTTTTTCGGGAGGTTGAAGGGAAATGATTGATCATAAAAACTTTATTTTCATTTTTTGCAACCTTTCAATTCATTCGTTAGAACAGAAAGAAAGAGCAATTCGCTGGAAGAAAGAAATGTTTCGAAAATTTTTGTAAAAATTGTGTCATTTCAGCATGGATGATATGATATATAGAAATTTCTCAAATTGCCTTACATTTCTGAAAAAGAAACGAAATGAAAACAAAATTTCCTAATTTTAAAATTTGAAAATTTTTTTAAAAAAAAAGATTATGAAAATTATTAATGTTTTTTGTTCACTCAGAAATTTTTATTTTTAGTTATAATTTATATGAAACTAAAACGCATAGGCATTGTAAGTGTAGAATTTCAATGGATGATTAGGCATTGCATGAATAGCCTAAATGCTTTCATTTCTCTAATGAAAAATGAATTAAAAAGTAAGAGAGAGAGAGAGAGAGAGAGAAATAGAGAGCGAAATGGATGCAGAAATAATACTCATTTGAATACTCACAATTTTTTCTTGTTTTTTGAAATTTTTAGTTAACGACAAATGAATTTTTACTACAAAAAAAATTTTTTAAAAAAAAGATAAAATAAAACTAAATTAACGCAATGAATGATAAAATCAAACTTCCCTTTTCCACCGTTTTTTTTACTCTTTTCCTTTGAAATTGATTTCCCAAGCATCCATCATCTTTTTACTATCAGTTCTAATAATGATGAATCACTCTTGCAACTCGAAACATATCAACACTACCTGCGCAAGGATGAATGAAGCGGTACCCTTTCCTTACCTTCGGAATAAATGAAAGTATATACTGTACCTTATCATTTAACTATAAGCTCGAATATTTTTTAATTCTACTTTTGCATAATTTTATCTTACAAGACGTTGATGCACTTTGAGTAATTACTGATAAATTGACATACTAGAAATCATATCGAATTGAATTTTTAAAAAACATTGATTAATCATTTTAATATTGAATAGTTATAACAATGGACATGTACTATTATTTAATGATGAATTGAGAGAGAGAGAGAGAGAGATTAATTTAATCTCTTAATATTGGCATTTGATTTGTATCAATTCATTGCATAAAATAAATATCTTTGCACTGTAACTGATTCTTCCTCATAGCTAGTCGAAATTGATGGAAATTTTTTTGCAAAAAGTAATTTCAATGAATTATAAAAGAAAGGAAAATAAAAGGAAAGAAACACACAGTATGTATTTCAGGTCGTACATCGTATAGCACTCCACAAGTGGTAGAATTGGAAAAAGAATTCCGTACCAATCGCTATCTGAATAAGCAACGACGAAATGAGCTTGCCGCACTGTTAGCGCTCACCGATCGACAAATTAAAATTTGGTTTCAGAATAGACGGATGAAAGAGAAGAAACAACGGCTGGCTGCTGCTCCACCAAACAAAACTATCAAATTCGCTACTACCAATACTACTACTACTACAGCTATCAGTACCGCTACTACTACCACTACTACAACAACTAATTGCGCCACCACTGCTACAACTACTACAATTCTTACAAAAAATTTCAACAGTTATTTACGGAATAGTAGTAATAGTGGCGGCAATGGTGTACGAGTGGCATCATTATCATCATCATCATCATCATCATCATCACCGTCATCATCATCACCAAAGGTTTTTTTACATAGCGCTAATGATAATGATTGTGTCGGCAGTCAGATTAAAAATAATGAAGAAAATAATGGTGGAAATGATTGCGCCAACGGCGGTAATGTGATGGAGAAGAAGGAGAATGAAGAGAATAGGAATGAGAAGGTAGCACTGGTTGGAACAATAATTAATGAAGTAGCTAACGGGGCATCATCCTATACATCACTCTGAAGCAATTTAACTTCTTTACTAATTACATTTTAACTAATCATTTCATTATTGCCCCACTAGAACCGTTCAGCAATTAATTTCAATTCAGTTTTTCCACGAAAGAATTATTTCTCTTCCCTTTGTTTTAAATGTGATAATTTAAACATAAGCTTAATTTTATGTCTGATTTGTTGTACAGAGAGGGAATTCAATATGTTAAAAGTGAATTTTAACAAAAAAGAGAACAGACAGATTTTTGCAAAAAAATCGGCGATTTACAATTAATTTGAATTACAGTAAACTAAACTGTTACATAAATAATTTAAATATTTATTTTCAAAATAAACTTAGTTGATGTGATATAACTTTATCCGATCAGTTTAACAGCATGATGTACAATTCATTTGATTATGTGCCGACAAATATATTAAGCAAATGAAATTCCTTTAATTATTCTACCTCTGTTTCATAATTGGTTGTTTTTTTTTCTTGTAATTTAATAATTACAACTATTTTGTGAAGTAAAATTCATAGGTGGGAAATGTTAGCAAGTTCTGTCTCCCAAACATTTCCTGAATTTTTTACAGTTTCATTAACTTGAACCTATAATTTTTGCATAAAAAGATAAAAGGAATTGAAGAGAATCTATCAGACTTCATCGATCGCTCTTCCTGATATCGCTAAAATATAACTGATAACTGTAAAATATTAATTATTGTTCAGTGAAATCTTCCGGTTTTTGCCAACCAGCAAATGAACGCTTTGTTTCATTAATTAGCAGTTCGATTTCATTTTGATTGCTTATCAGATATTTATCATTTTATCTCTTCCAATCCTTTTCATCAAAATGCTCATAGACTTTATTTTTATTCATTTTTGTGATGTCAAAAAAGTCAATGCAACAAAATAAAAATAAAACTTTTTTTTTGTTCGAAATAACACACAAATAGAAATCACAATTTAATTGAAATGTATTTTTTACTCGCTGATATTTGCAAAATTTTCTGCAGAAAAATTTGAATTGAAAATTATGATGGAATTGTTAGTGAATGATTAATTGATTAATGAAATGAAATTAATTCGAAATTGAATTAGATCTTTTCCATTTGATAATAACTTCACAGAAAATGATAATTTACTTTGTTTCTCACAAAACTGCTATTCAATTGTTCTTTTTTACCTTTGCCGATATTTGTTTCGGCAAAAAATTGACGGATAACGAAATAAAATGAAACAAATAAGGAGGCATTTTTCACAACAAAAAAAATTAATTTTTTTTTTAATTTCTTATTTTCATTTATTTGGCTCTCATCCGTTGGTTGTTAGCTCATCGAGCCAAATTGTGATTTTATGTTAATAACTATCGAAGTGGTTTAACGAACGACACCACTTAAGCGCCTCCTCTCAAATGCCATTTGTCAACTTCAAGTGAGCCTCAATTAAATCAAAAATTAAATCTTTAAACCGAAGATGAATAATTTAAATTAGTGGAAAAGTGGTCAAAGTTTAAAAGTAAACGAGAAAAATCTTCCATAATTAATCTTTCCTAATTCTAATTTTAGTTTCACTGTGGGATGATAGCTATGACGTAAACAAACGAGGAGGACTTTTGAGTGAAATTTCTCATAAATATATTTTCCAAGAAATTTTATAAAAATTTCCTTTTGTGATTTTTTTTTGCATTTTTTACAATTTAATTAATTATAAATTTATTAATTTAGTGAATTTGATATTACATTTTGATAGCAATATGTCTGTCAGCAAAATTCAGTGCATTTTGTTCGATTTCTGAACCTTTAAACATGTGATGCTTTTTGTTTTAACGAATACATTTCGATATATTTGAAGAGTAGGAGGGAATGAAGATGAGCGAGAGAGAGGGAGAGAGAGGAGTAGGATGAGAAGAAAGAGGAAAGGAGAAAAAAAGTTTTTAAAAGTGTGAATTATGATAGTTGAGAGTGGTTGAGCGGCATTTGGATAGACGGAAGAACAGGAACTTTGTGGAGGAGGCCAGGAAGTGTTTGGAGCAATTGGTGCCTCATAAATCATTTGCTCGAGGCCTTTCTTCTCCTCTCTCCTTCCTTTCCCTGTAACTTTCCAACGACCAAATGTTACTTCCCTCAGTGAAGTCTCTTTCAGCCATTAACAAATCCCTCAACATCCATGACAAAGTCAATGTTTAACTGCAAATTTTGCCAAATTACTAATATTTCAATTTAAATTTTAGAATTAAATGAAAATAAAAGAATATTGGAATGCGTAAATCATTTCCCTTTTTCAGTCTTTTTGAGCTAAGCGAAATTGTTCCGACCCCCATTTCAGGGACTGGAAGCGACGCTATCCAAAAACCAAACAGAAATTCTCTCAATTCTTGAATTCTCTCCAAATTTGTTCCCTCAATGTCTTCTGTAAAAGATCTGTTTCATTTCAGTACAATTCTTCAAATTTAATTGGCTAACTTTTATTAAATTAAAATTTGATAAATTGCCGTAATGAAATTAAATTAAGAGTGTACTGAAAATTCGAAGGTGATATTTTCTATCTGATCGTTAAATTTTTGTGATTTAATAAAAATTTGATAAATTTCACCGCAAACTCCGAATTTGTTGCAAAAATTTTTTGAGTTCTAATTTAATTAAAAATACGTTTTCGATTGCTCTCAGTGATTGGTTCATTTTGCTATTAAAACTTTCAATTATTTCAATTATTTGTGTGCATTGATTCAAAATAAACAGTGAAATTGATAAAATTACTTTTCGTCCTGAAATAACATAGCGAAATGATGAAGGGATGAACTGAAATGGAGGAGAAGTGATAAGTTACAAAATTCTGGCAATAAAGTAAAGTTGACGAAGATAAATTTTAGACGTCAAAAAAAGTGATCGATAATGCCTTACCGCAGGTGATCTATTGAGGCAATCACTTGACAATCTATTTGAAGTGAAAAATGTATAGTTACAATTGAAATTTAACAGATAGCAAATTTAGGTTCAAATCAAATTCTACGTGAAATCAACAAGTTTGAACAGTACGGATTTTTCGACAATTGATTTTTGAAGGATTTCATCCAAAAAACTGAACAATTTTTCAGTATTAAATTAAATTTCGTTAAACTTTGCTTCATATTATTGCATTCCAATGTCATCCTTTTCCACCACCTTCCTCCTACGCATTATTTGATTAATTTGAAATGAAGAAATTTTGAACAAAAAAAAGGCCTTTTAATTATTTCATAGCAACGAATGTGAAAAAGAAGAAAAGAAAAAGTTTTTGGCAAGTGATGTTATCGCAAGAATACCCAAATGATACTGTACGTGCAATATTGATGGGTGCAAGTAACTGCTTACTGATATTATCTGTCATTTAAGGCGAATTTCTTTTCGTTTTTTTCTCGCAGTACTTCACCTGTTGAATTTAAAAATTCCCACAACACGAACCGACAAGAAAATAATTAAGAAGATCACGTGATTGAAATATTAATGTTTACAATGTTATGTTTAAAAGTGAAACTTATTATACGTCACTTTTTAACGTAATCTCTCTTGTCACTTCCCAATTGATCCTTTGCGAGTGAACAAAAACAAAACAAAAAGCTAAAAAGAGACTTTCCATATGTCTTAGCAAAAAAAGATAGACAGAAGTGATTTAAATTTATTGCAAAATGCTTGTCCAACCACTCGTTATATTGTTGATTTCATCATTTCTGGTAAAATTTCAAATTTAAATCCTATTTTTGTATTTTTTTTTCCTCAGCGAAAACTGTTGCAAATCACAATATCGATTGATCAAATTGTTAATACAGTATGAAGTAAACAATTTTGCTACAATGTGATAAGGGTGATAAGACAAAAGTTAAAAATTCTCAGACAGAGACTTGCTATATTGCTAAGAAAGTGACAAAATGAAGTGTTGTAAGAAGCCTACTAGTAAAGTTACGCTATAAAGACGTTGATCAACTGTGCTACTATCAGTATTTGTATCGCTGATAACGTGGCGATTGAAGAAGTTGAAAATGTGTTGTGATATGAACAAAATACATCAATAATAATACAACGTGTAATATTCGTTTGCTTTTCTGATACGATTGACTTAATTTAGAAAATTAAAAATCATTCGAAATATTATAATCAAATTATATTTTGTCTGATGCACGAAAGACTTTTTATATTAATTAAAGATAATAAATTTAAAAAAGTTCTGCTTTACAGTATTCACTCTTTTGAAAAGTTGTCATTTTGATTGTTCTATAAAATTTCGGATTGGTTCGCAGGATAAATGAGTGAGTATGGTGAAAGTGTTGTATGCAAATTGTAAATGGGAAAGATTAGAGTTGAATGAGTGACCCTAGCATTTAGCGTGAAATCATCTCATCCTACGAGACAGACAGGCACACACACAAGGGTGCACCACTCATATCAAACTTGTCAATCTTTGTGAATTTCCACGAAAACAATTAAATCATCAAAGAAAAGATGCGGCATACATCAAAAATATTTCCTCTGGGAAGATTAAATATTGCTGGAAGCAGTAGCAACGGTTCTAATCCAATTATGATGTATTATCAGAAATATCTGTAAGCACCTGCTATCTCTAACTTCTCTCCAAATCTTTTATCCTTTCCTGCGCTTTGTCCCCATTTGGGCGACACATTTCATTTACATATTGCAACACGTCCTTACGACACGTAGAATTAGCAATGATCGCTTCTTACAACTTACTTGTGTGTTTCATTTACATTTCAATGGTTTGAAGTGATCACTTCAATGCAACGACATAATTGGAAATAATGAAATGCAAAAACAATTCCAATTTTTCACTGCAAAATAGAATTAGCATTAATTTGCATAACATATTTTCCAACTTCTTGACGAGATTATAATTTTTATACGTTAACATTGTTATTATTATTATTACTGTTATCGTTATTATTGTTACTATTATTATTATTATTAATACTATTATAGTTATTACTATTATTATGTTACAATCACTGCAAATTGGCATTTGTTTAAAATGAAAAAATTTTATATTCGATTCTAAATCATTTCCAATTCATTTATCCTCTCCTTCTTTCTTTTCATCCCTCCCTTCCACTCTTTCCATCATCTCTGATACTCAACTATCCCTCAACGTATGACTGTGTAAAGTAAAACATTTTATAGACGTTGGATCGGACTGGATCGGATTGGATAACAATCGTTTATCGCACATCAGATAATCCGATAAATAGTTCCTTTTGGTATTCTGTTAATCCTCTTAAAAGCTACCATGTGTTGTTGTTCTCATTCTTTTATTATTTATTTCATTTTAACCATTATTGAAATGTCAACCGAAAATTGAACTTTGACACAACGAATTTACCTTTCACAATTAACTTTTTCTTTTACTTAAATCTTTGTTAATTTTTATAAGTTTAAGTCTCAAAGAAGTAACTTTTTTTAAATTTATTTCTGAAATGATCACTACGTCAGACATCAATTTACTTTGTTTGCTATGAAAGTAAAAACTTAAAGTATGCAAATTTGAAATTAAATGTGCGGAAAAAGCAAAAGCAGAAGAAAAAGATACAACAAACATCACTTCTCTCTTTCATCTCTTTTGTTTTTATTTTCACTAAAATTGATTTTGTGAAATAATATTTTAGAACAAAACTTTTTCCCTCTTCTATTCCTAATTTATTTCAAAGAATTTATCATTCCAACGCATTTTAAGAGTATCCTATCATTTCAGGCAATAAACTTAATTGTATAAACTGATAAGTTTCTTATTTCAGGTATTTCAGGTTCATCACTGAAACTAATATTTCAGCATTTCACTGCATTCGCCCTTTTTCCAACCGTTCCTTAATTCAGCTATTTTCTTCAATCCGCCATGAATGTTTAACGTATCAGTTAGATTCTCATCTAAACGTCTCATATTTATCCTTCTGCGGTATCTTTGTCGGCAAATCGCTGCAAAGGAATTACAAGCTTACAATAATGAATGAAAATTGGAATGTAAATCCTTCGGCTAGTAAATGGTTATAATGACGAATGATGTGAATCATTTCCACTATATGAAAATTTAATAAATGTCAACTTTTACTTTGCATTTCATACAAATTGCAATTTCGTTTAATTTCAATTAAACTTAGCTTTTTAAATTAGTTGAAAGGAAGAAGGAAAAGTGGAAAAGCACGGAAGAAACAAACGATAAGTGAAATTTCGGCACTTCCCAATAACACATGCTTCTTGTATTTTATAAGATCAAATAATTTAAATCGAATTTTACAAAGTATATTTATAAATCGTATAATTTGCATTTTAAATGTATTTAAATGGCTATGAAACAGTGGTATTGGCTAAAGATAATAGCTATCATCGGTGAAAGTCAACAAGAGAGATTTTATACAGAAGGACATGATGAATATTTAAGTGTCAAATATGAATTTATGAAAGAATGAAATTAAAGAATAAATTTGAAGTCAAAAAAATAATGCAGCAAGTACGAAATGAAATGAAAATGGAATTAGTACATTAAATTTAAATTAAACAAATATAATTTTATTGATTGTCATGTAACGGAAGAACGGAAGAAATGGCTTGGGTAGTGATAGTTCTATTCTCAGGGGATATCAGCCATAAACCCGGTCGGTCACCAACAACACACACACACACTTGAAGAATTTGATTTACAACACCAACTTGGATAGCCTTCCCTCGACGTTTGACCTTTGCCACTTGGTCACAATATCAGTGCGCCAAGTTGCAGCTATCACTTTTATAAAGAAAGCCATACATATTACGCCTTATTTTCTGAAAACTAACCCATTAAGATATGAAAGAATTTTGGGTTGCAATCGAATTTTCCTGTGAACACCACGTCGACACGACGTCAAGCCTTTTTTTATTGTTTGGATAATTCGCTGTGCTGCAGTTAACATGCTGAGTGGTCGTTCATGTCGTTGTACGATCTCGCGAAATCTTTTCTTACTGGAAGATTCCCACATCCGATCGGTCCTTACAGCCGGCCTGGCAAACTTCACCACATTCTATTCTCATTACTGTAAGAGAGTGACAAACCTTTTTTTAATTTCAAATTTTGTCAAAACTTTTCTTTCAATCTTCTTTCAATTACCCAGCTTTTTGAACTTTGAGATTTTTTGCAAAATCATATGATTAACTTTACTTTAACTGTAATTTTTTTATTTTAAAAGTCAAAGGTATCGGCACATACACATAAATATGGACTAGTCAAGTAGAATCAAAACTGTCAAACAGAACAGCAAAAAAGGTAAAGCGAATTATGCGCTATCTACCTATCGATCATTAAAATAAATTTAAAAGTGAACTAAAATAGAGCTGTGGAAGTTGACCACTATACTTTAGTTATCGTCGTAATCGTTTAAGAATTATGGAATGGAATAAAAAAGGCTTACTTGAAAGTAACTCCATTCATCCGTTTCTTTATTACTCTATTTTTTTCCATTTTTTCACCTTCAAAAAATTTTTTTTTGTTCTTTTGTATTGCTAAATCATCGTTGACAGTATGATTGGTCCATCTAATTTTAATAATTGTAAATATTTCACCAACATAACTTCTTCTGAACTGTCTGTAAAAATTTCTTAAATTAGATAGTACTTGCAGTACCTTTGTTTTAACGAAGGTGTTAATTAATTGATTAATTGTTGCCACAAACCAGTCTTTTCTACCTGCAGACTTAGAATTCACAAAAAGAGTTAACCAGTTCGACTACAAACGAATTCAAATGAAGAACAATAGCGGAGAAATACGATGCAGAACTTTATTCAGCTGTTTACGAAATAATTGAATTAAAAATTTTAGCAATTTTTAGTGATATTTTATTATTAGCAACAAATGATAAAAACAGTAACTTATTGATATCGAAATTTTGTGATTTAAAATGTAATTGCGTGATAGTTTGAGAGTAATACTGACGAAAATTTTCCAAAATTTAATTTTCTATTTGATAATTACAGTATCCTTGGGAAGAATTGCCACTATTACAGTTATATATTATAACTATATCGCTAATATTATTGCTATTCCCAACTACAAATTATAATTAATGCTATTTTTTGCATTTGAAAAGATAATACAATAAAAGTGGTAATGACTTTTTCTATTAAAGTTACTGAGTTAAAATTTACTAATTTCAACTTTTCACTTTACCAATAAATATTTTATAATGCCATCTTAAGAGTCAGCAAATAGTAACAGTAGTAACAGTACTTGTTGTTGTATCGTCCATTCATCAGTAATGATAGTGAAGAATGATAACAGTGATATATCAGTAATCGGAAAATGTGATCAGTAAATGCAGATATGGTTGAGTGGGTAAGTTTTGACTGCAATGAGTGATGGATGCTGATGGTAATATCGGCAAGAAGGGAAATGGGTTAACCGATGATGGAAAAGGGTAAAGGTAATCGGCAGGATAAAGGAAGAGTTAGTTGTGTGATTGCCAAAATGTTGATTCAAACAGAATGTATTATTAACACAACACAATTATCATTTAATCTCTCTTCCTCCCTCTCCCCTCTTTCTCTCTTTCTCTCTCTCGTTTTTTTCCTCTAACACTTACAGTTAGCGGTGATTGAAAGAGAAAGTTAATCATACGTTTGCTCCTTTGATATAATTATGTAACAAATTGACTTTTCTAAAATAAATTAAATTTAAAATAGCAAAATTTTATGCTAACATTTAAACTTTGAAATAAAAATCTTTCCTTTTCAAATGAATTTCGATATTAATATAATTGCTGAAGTAACCTACTACTTTCGATCAATGTAGTTAAAAGTTCAGTTATATTGAAATTTTATTTATTTAGAAATTTATAAAAAAAAGTTACGCAAAAATGTTGAAAATAAATTTTAATAAATTATAAAATTTCAGCCAAAAATATGATAAATAAGATTTATTTTTTGTTCATTTTATTCTTTTTAAAACTATTAAGGTGAAATCGTCGAATTGGAAATAAAAACTCTTTTTTTTACTACGCGGCTTTTCTTTTTAGGCAACAAGAAAATTTTGAAAGAGCCAAATAAAATGCAAAATTATGAATTGCAATTAGACTGATCCGATGAATATTTAATGAATGAAAGAAACTATCCAGTCAGGTCTGACAGTTCAATTTGGGTGGAACATTAAATGAACAATCATTTTAATGCACTGAAGAGGACAGGCAAAAAAAGTTTGGGAAAGTTCAAGGAAAATGAAACACACAATTAAACTTAAATTAGCATCTCTTCTTCCTTCCTGTTCCTAATTACCTCTTTAAACTTATTGAGAAAAAAGTCAATTTAGAAATGATGCAATCAATTAATTGCTATAAACAGAAGTTCGTTTAATTTCCAACTTTCCTTTTCAACTGTTCGTTACATTTAATTTTTCCTCCCACACTTTTTTCATTTCAAATTGCAATTTATGCATTAGTCGCTCGCTTATTTGTTTATTTCCTTTATGTCTAACTATCAAATAAAACATTTCATTCGATAAATTTCAAATTAAACAGCAAAAATTTTTTAATTTATTGTAAAAAAGTTTTTTCTTTACTTTTACTCTTTCCCTTTCCTTTTGAATTTTTGTATAAAAAAGACAAAAAACAAAGTGGAAGTTTTTTTATTCGTTTTAGGATAAGGCGAAAGTACTACATGTTCAGTGAAATCTGTTATTTTTCTCCTCGATGTACGTTATCCTTTCATTCCTCTCAAACTAAACGGACGTGTGACAATTCATTTAAAATGTATCATATTAAATTTTAAGTATTTTAATTTGATTCGAAATTAGCACTCTTCCAACTATTTGTATTTTGAAGTTTGTTTTGTGCTTCCTTTTTTTCTATTTCTTTCTTCGATAAAATTTTTAAAATAAAATTTGAAAAATAAAAAAAGCAGAGAAATGAAGTAGAAAATCAGGTTCTTTCTCAAAATTTTTATCATCTCATTGAATTAAATTTTAGGAGAAATTGAGCGAAAAAAGAAAAAAAGAGGAAGAGAGTAAGAAAGAGAGAGAGAGAGAGAGAGAGAAAAAAAATAATCGCTTAGTTTAAATGCAAATATTCTGTTGCATTTGTATAATTCAAAAAAAGGAAACAAATTATTTGAAAATTAGCGATTCGTTGTTCTTTCAATCAAAAAAAAGAAACGATTGACATATGTCTTTCCGCACATTTATAATATAACAAACAGTGAAAGTTCGATCGTTCATTGTTCGCTGATTGTTTCTGTTCAATTTGAATTGTTTAAATTCATTAAAAGCATATGAGAATTGATTGAATTGATTGATCAAAGGAGAGAAAAGAGAATATATTTCACTTTCCATGTTATCTTGGCTCTTTTCCAATGGTCAAATATTGCTGTCAATCGAATAAATCCATTTTGGACAAATTTATCATTAAAAATAGAAAAGGAAAGATGAAAGGAAGAGAGAGAGGGAGAGAAGGAAAGGGAAAGGAAATGAAAGAAAAGTGGAAATTTTTCAACCATTGCATTTTAATGATGAAATATCTTGCGTTGTTATATTTTAGGATACACTTTAATCATTTGGCTCACTTGTCTTTCACGTTAAGGTAAACAAAAAATGACTTCTCCAGTATTTTAATTAATAAATAAGCAATAAACACTATAAAGAACGAAAGGAATTTAGACCGCTCAAATATACGAATATTCTTAATTTAAAGTCACGCCTAACTATTTTCTCAGTTTGAAATTTTCTAAATTGACGCCTTAGCTTTCTAGTTTCATCTGATTTGTTCGAAAAATTAGAATAGCCAAGTATATTGTAAAGGAGTTATATGACTTCCTTAATTAAGTAATTAGTCTCGCAGCAATTGCTATTTACGTTCAGGGGGAGGAAGGACTGAGATGTCGTCATCACAATATCATTAAACAATGAGTGGAAACATTGCCAATTGTATTACTTATTATTAGCTTTGAAATTGACTAGTCGAAATTAAAATAAAAAAGGAAATTCGACGAAACTAAAAAGGAAGCAAATTAACTGTGGCGGGTCGTTTTTTAAACCGTACGGAAAAGAAAAATGATGCGTAAAAATGGCATTATGGAAAGGAATGTGATGTTTTTTTGCACCAATTGATAGAAACTGCAGCTGATAGGATAATTTGTGTGCGTGTGTGCGTGTGTGCGTGTGTGCGTGTGTGTGTGTCTGTCTGCCGTATGTGTGTGTGTGTGTGTGTGTGTGCGTGCACAAAGTAAGAAAGGAAAATTAATGATATTGAGTAATGTGTGTATGGATTGGTTCAAACTACCGCTACAACCACCACAAATATCATTTTCAATTTTAATCCATCTGGCAGAAGTTCTCTCATTCCATATTACCTATATTCTTCATAAAATTTCATTCCTTACCACAAAATTTAAGTACGGATAATTACAAGTAATCACTTCAATTTTTAATGAATTCAATTTGTTTCACACGTCAGCAATTACTAGGAAATTGACACAAATGATTTCATGAATGAATTTATTTGAAATAGAATTTTGAAAATGTTGGATGTGAGAGAACGAAGTCACCGTAGTGCCATCGTCACACTATTGGTTGCTTCAACGGCCAAATTGCACGCCCCTAAGACACGCATTCACACAACCATCTTGTCTTGCACTCCATCCCATCCATACTCCTAATTACTCCTATACTCCTATATATATATATTTGCGTGTGTATGCGTGTGTGTGTGTGTGTGTGTGTGTGTGTGTGTGTGTGTGTCTGTTGTATATATATATGTATGTGTATGTGTCTGTAATGCAGTCGGATGAGAGTGATATGTCCGAGTGATATGTACGACTGCGTGATTTATTGCTCGAACAGCAGCAGCAGCAGCAGTATCGCATCGCACCGCAGGGTTGAGTCCGTAGGATTTGGATCTTCCCATTTCAAAAATTTGCGTTGAATTTTAATTCTTTAGAAATAAGTAAGTGAAGTGATAGTGCTAAAAGAGAACTCACGCAGCATCCGTTCGAATGATATGGTAAACAATAAATTTTGAGAGCGATAATTAATTACTTTTTTTAGATATATATGTAATATATATGTTTTTTTTTTGCGCTGTTGCAGAACAGTGTTTTAATCCATACATTCATACCCTACCTATACTCGTTCGTACCTGCATTTGCACTCATAACAACAACAACCCACCTATCCTGTCCTACTCTACCTGTATGGCATCACGTCTTCACACTTACCCCTCCATACTTATACTCGGGTGACTATTAAACGATACTTTTTAGTTCAGCTTATTAGCTTATTAGAGTGTTTTGTGGTGACGAGCTTATTAAGAAGGGTTACACGTAATTGTGGAAATGGTGAGTGATTCTTCGCCACGTTGTGATTTTAGTGTTCTCTTTATCAGTATATTCCATTACGACATCTTTTCGAAATGCTCGATTAAATCGTTTAAAGGAACAGTCCTTCCAGAGCAGTGCAGTGGTCCTTTCGCCTTTCGATGAGTTGTACGGAATCTTACATCGGTTCTTCCAGTCCACCGACCACTTATCCACATTATGGTGAGTGGTCATCATCCGGTAGCTACATGTCCACCCCAGCAACACCTTATCCGCCAACTTCATCATATGGCCATCACTTACTGCCACCAAGTACTTCTCATTGGGTTGCAAATGCTACAACGAATTATGCTCAAAACCAACCGACCGTTGCTAACGCTCATTCTACCGAACAACAATCTCATTCCGTCATTTCCACCACTGCTACTACTGCCTCTACGGCTGCAGCTGCAGCTGTTACGGTTGCAGCTAGCACTGCAAACACATACAAATGGATGCATATCAAACGTACCGTCACAAAATCATCAGGTTCATATTTCAATACACTTTCTAACGTGCTGATGGTGCTATGATTTAGAACACGGCAATACCACGTGTAATTCTGGCTATGTGCCAAATGTTTGAAACGCAACATTATTAGCTTCAATCTAATGAATACAAGCATAATGATAATACCTCACATTTCAAAACTTCGGATCTGTCCAACTAACAGTGGGAGAGAAAACGAAAATATAAGAAAATAGTTTAATGCTTAGAAATTATTGTCGAATTTAAGCTTTAGCTAAGTACGATAATATATCCATAACATTCGAGAGCTATCAAACTTTCATCAAAAATTTGTTATTTGAATGATTTGATTTCTGTTTTATAGTACCAAAACGACGTGTGGTGGAAGATACGAATGCGATGCGTACCAATTTTACCACTCATCAATTAACGGAACTCGAAAAAGAGTATTATACATCGAAATATTTAAATCGAACAAGACGCGCAGAAATTGCTGCTATACTACAGCTGAACGAAACTCAAGTAATTATACTCTTACCGTAACTGACTTATTGTATTCTGTCCGTTCCACCAAATTATCACAAATAAGTTCCGCAAGAGGAGAAATGAGCAAGTATGTACGTAACAGACAAGAAATAAGCATATCAGTAGTAAAGGTAGTTATCTCTTTTCATCCTGCCGTCTTCTATTTATTATGCAAATATTTACATGTAAGTTACGAACGCCTAAACAAATATAAGTCTAATTTTTATTATTTTTAGATGCAAAAATGTTTTGACTATTCTATATTCATCTTTATGACGATGAGAACTTTTTTTTACTAAATTATCTTCCAAATTATATAGCAAATCGACAAGTTGGAGCGGTTGAGTTGTGACAAAGCAGCTGATATCATAAATCATTTCCGAGAAAAACCAATATTTGTAGTACAGTTATTTCTCAGTACTCCTATTTTTTCATATTCTAATTAATTTCTTCCATATTTTAATTAATACAAAATCAATAACTTTTAAGTACTCTTCTTGCTACTGTAACTATTGCTAAAAATGCTAACTTCTGTGTTTCATTGGTAGAATCATAAAAAGGAATTCATTTCCTGAGATTCACTCCTTGAACTTCGGGCCATCTGTCACTTCAGTTTCCGCCGAATGAGTTTTTTGATTTAAGTCTGCAACAATGTTGTTCTGTTTGAGGAAGGAAGAGAGAGAGAGAGAAAGTATTGGGTACACTTCAGATCAATGACAGATGATGAGATGACGGATTCTTTTTTTAGCTCTCTACCTCCTCCTTGCTATGCGTCCATCGAAATTGCTAACCAGCAATTTTGATTTTATTTGAGAAGGAAGGGAAACAAATTAAATGAATTAATCGAATTAAAATAAATTAATTTATTTCTATTGTTAGCAACACACTCTTCATGTTAGTCAGAATTTAAGATTCAGCTGATATTATTCATTGAAATAAGTTCAGAGGGATATGTTCAGTGATAAATAGCAATTACACTGATTAATGTGAGGTCATCCTAATTGCTATAAATTTAATTGATACGAATGAAATTACGAAAGCAGTTCTTCTCCCCTCTTCATTATGTTGTTAATTTAAAAAAAAGCATTCTAATGCTTTGTTTTGCAGAATTTGAAGTTTCCTAAATCATTTCGGTGGATTCTCCAAGATTCATTTAAAAGCCAACATTCGCTATTCGTGTCTGCCCTTTGACACGGATTTTCAATTTGTTTCAAATAAGAGAATTATATTTTCATTGGTTGTCAGATTTCAAACAAATTTCCAATTAAAAAGACCCAATGCAACCACTAACAGTCAATTCTAACATAACGACATCTTCACTTCCAACTGCATGAAAAGAATGAAAAAATCAGCTGATGAATGATTGACTTTACAGTACAATAAGTTTCTGTTAATATTATAAGATTAATTCCAAAGTTGCAAGATCAGTGGATGATACGGTAGCTGATAACTGTCTGATAACATTTTACATAATGTCACTTTGATATTAACATTTATTATTTATCAGAAACGACTAAACGATGAAATTCGAAAACATTGCAATGTTTATTCATTAATTCGATATTTATTACTCACTAATTTTTATAATTAAAACATCCATTCATTCGAATTTAAGACTTTTAGGAATGTTCTTAGAAATAAAAATTGGGAAAAAAATAATCAGTGAACAATTGAACGAATTATTCACTAACCTAAACAATCCGTTAAACTTCATTAAAGTTTATTTTTTAAAAATAGGAGAGGAAAGAAATAAGTAACTGCCTGAAATTGGAGATGACCATTTGAGGTTAATCACAATGAAGAGAGTCGAATAGGAATGTTAACTAAGTTACTTGTCTCGTGGAGAGAGGAACAGTTGAGTTGCGAGAACAATGAAAGTTAAGAAGTAAATATGAAGTATACTTGCAACTACTAATAACTGATAATTGTAAAATTGAAATGAATTTCAGGTGAAAATATGGTTTCAAAATCGTCGAATGAAGGAGAAAAAGCGACAAAAAGAACAGGCCTTCCTGGCACGTGGTAGTATACCGTTGACACCATGTAAGGCACCTCCACAACAGCGAATAATCAACAGGGATGGTACCACCTGGTCATCCGAATCGTCTTCTGGTACTCCTAACTCCTAGCGATTCTCCGAAATTAATGCCACCGTCTCTATCAGTCAGTTATAAATATTGGGCCGAATGACAAATCGGCTAATTAATTAATTGCTTCTTTCAGCCGCCAACCATCCCCTGTAACGTAGTGTTAGTCATTTAAACATCGACTCGTTTTTAGCAAATTTTTTTCCACCATAAATTTGCAAGGGTCAGTTATAATTGGTTTAGGAATTTTATTAACTTCAGGAATTTATTTTCGGGTTTCTGCATTTAATCCTTAATTTTTTATTCAGTTAATCCAGTAAGGCACCTCCACAACAGCGAATTGATAAATTTGATATAAACTGATAATTGATAAATTTGTCAGGTAAATATAGTAAGGAATTAAGCCTGCATTTGTTCTAACTGCCTGTAGTATTACCTCCATGAATTTTCTCTTCCAAATACATTCTTTTTGTTCGTTTCAAAATCTTCCTGAGCAAACTAAATTTTGAAAATATCCACCAAACTTTTTTTTGGAATTTATTGATGATAATTGATCTTTATTTTTAAGTATTGAAATTATTTATTAAACTTTGATAGAAAACCCTGTAAAATATGGGAAACTTTAACTGTCAATTCCATCTCATTTGACATGTTAATTTCATATTTTACTATTTGATATCACCGATTGCACTTGAAAAATGCAAAATCAAATTTGAAAAGTTGCTAAAAGAAAAATTTCGATGGGATATTTTTGAGAATTCAAATTTTTGGGAGTGAAATCTTTTTAATATTTGTTTTTATAGAAATGAGAAGGATGTGAAATTTTTTGATTCCCAAAGTGAAGAAAGTTGAATTAAACACCACCCATACTGAAATTTACACTTATAATTGCGAAATTATTCTCATCGACTGCATTTGTGACCTTCTTCAGTTCATTTCATTTTTCGTGATATTTGTTGCTTGAAAAGTTGAAATTTCGTTTTATTTCGAACAATGTTACTTTGGGTGGGATGAAATGAATGGAAGAAAGTTTAGGTTGGCAGTTGAAAAGAAAAAAAATCGGCGTAATCGGCGTTTCTTTCGTTCCCGTCCCTTTCACACTTTTTAGTAGGCGAAGGAAATTTGCTGTGAACATTTGATAAAAATGATAGTGGGAGGATGGGTTATAAATAAAGTGATCAGAAAACAAGTTTTCCTCCTATCGCACGAACTGATTAAATTATTTTCAACTTCCACTTTTTAAGTTTAAATTTTTAGGAAAGTACTTAATGTGTTATTTTATAACACTCGTGATATTTCTAACGAAGTTCTTACTAACCTTTAACTTTTCATCAGTCATTTATCGGAATTTAGGTGCAAATAGAAAAATTGGTTACTAAAAAGATTACTAAAAGACTGAAATTTACAGGAAATGGATGAAACAAGACCTAAAATTAATTTTGTTGATGATAATCAATAATTCTCACAATTATTTGACATAGTGGCCTTGCAAAAATTTCTTTGTCTTCAGTTTTTTGAAGTAACTATTTTTAAATTACTCCATCTTAGATTATTTAATTTCAAAATTAATTAAACAAAGGAATAAAATAGGCAAATGAAGCTAAATTTCGTGCTCAATTTTAGTTCCTTATTGTAATGCCATGGTGTCCGTACAGCACAAAATTATTTTCACATCACATTATCAAAAATTTCAATTTACGAAAGAGAGAGGGAGAGGGAGAGGATATGAGAGATAGTAAGAGGAAGAGACAGAAAATGAGAGAAATATTTTGTTTGCAATGAGTGGTGATGGAAAAAAGAGGAATGAAATGCCCTGTACCTATTTTTGAATTCTGTCAGACCGAAGGAGAGTGAGTGAGAATGAGGAAACAAAAAACAAAGGGTTGAAGTTTTTAAAAATGAAAAATGTTAGTTAGGGAATGAAAATAGAGTATACTATTTGAGAAGAGCACGGAAACTTCAACAGAATCAGTTGAATTAAGTTGAGTTCGAATCACTGATCTTGATCGGTGCGTGCTTGTGCGTGTCCGTATGCGCATGCGTTTGTGTGTGTGTGTGTTAAGACGGTAACATCAAAGGATTTTTCATTTTCTTTTTTTTCTTTTGTGAAAGAATGCACAGAATGACAGTTCCACTCTCCAAAGATTCGTCGAGTTTCTCGGGTCTTTCCACTACCGACAACTTTTATTTCTACCACCCAAAATGAGAGGATTGATTGATGTGTTAAACAAAAGAGAGAGAGGGGGAGAGAAAGAAAAAGGGAAGAAAGGAAAACAGAGATAAAGTCAATTAGTTGCAGTTTGATAAACAAACAACTTAAAATTTCACTCCTTTATTCCTGGAAACAGTACAAGAAAAAATGTTATCCTTTAATTTTTACAGAACAAAAAAATGAATTTTAAGAGTAAAGTAAGGCTGTGCGGCAGGAACGGTAGTTACTTTAAGAGAAGGTTAGTGATAAAGTATATTTTATTGATGAATTTTTCTCTCGAAGGAAAATTGATCATTACTTTTTCATTCTCTCCCTTCCTCTCCTTCTCTCACGTTTTAAATTATCTTTTAAGAGAACACTCGTTAAGCTCTATGCTTAAGCCATGTAAAGCTGACCTGAATCTAAAGTTGTGTTTAAGTTATGTAGGTCAAACTTAAGTTTAGGTCCTACTATAGCTGTATGTATATGTATATGCTAATGAGGGAGAAATGAGAGATATATTTTACAACTTTTCTTTAAATATACGAATTTTTATTGAAACTTGCTGCTCATATTGATATATTTAAAAATTTTCAGTAAAAATTTTCAAAATTTTACTAAATTTTTTTATTTTAGGACTGAAGGGTGACTATGAGAGAAACAAGTTGTAAAGTAATTTAAATGGCTAAATTGGCTCAAAAGATTATTCGATTAAATGAATCGGTCCAACAATCAACTTCTAGCGATCGTCATCTTCTTTGCTGTGTAACGCTAATTTGCTTTTTAAGATTTCACTGTTTAAAAATGACGTTGTGGAGGAAGTTTAATAGATTTTTTATTAAAAACAGATTTATTTAATTCAATATTTATATTTCTTTTTTTTTGTCGTCTATTTTTTTCAGCGAATTACTGAAAAAAGTTTCCCAATCAGTTTATTTTTAAAATTTTTACTTTTAAGTTTTTATTTATTTTTTATGAAATTTGAAAATTTCGAACAAAGTAATTCAACAAATATATTGAACACTATCTTATTGCACATTGAGCGTTTTAGCAATAATTTCTTTTCAATTTAATTTTTACAAAAAGTTTTTATATGACAATTACTCATTTCTTTGAATACGAAATGAAGTGCATTTAGAAATATTCTGAAAAAAAAACAGAATTTACTCTTCCACTTTCACTTTGATTTTCCATTCATTTCAAAAAAAACTTTTTTCCTATAACTTCACCGCAAAGTGCTTTTTATAAAGTAATTTTATGCGTATTATTTCCAATGTATATTACATTTGAAATGTATATATTTTAAAAGTGTCAATTAAATATCATAAATATTTTGATTCGTTTAGTTTTTTTTGCAAATTGTTCATCGTGCAACCTTAAAAGTGAGTTCGAACACCTACTTAACTGAATTAAATGACGTAAATGACATAAAAATAAATGAGTAGATATTTGTAATACTCTATTTTTAGTCTATTACGCCACTTTACTGCTTTCCTTCATATCCTTTTACATTGCATCTGAATAAAAGCACTTCTTAGCGTGGCGTCAAATTACGCTGTCCGAAAAAAAAGGAAGGAATTGCTAAATTAGGGTTATACATATGTAAGTATCATTTGCATAATGAAGCATTCTTTTGATAATATCCGATATAATAGTGGAGGAATTTGCATGTGGAAAGTTTATCCGTCGGTATATGACGACAGTCCGTGGCAACGGACTGTATAAACAGGCTATCTCAAACAAAGAGAGTGGAATGGTAAAGTGAAGGAAAAAACCTTGAAGATATTTAACCTTTGGTGGCTCTTCTTCAGCTCCAAATATCCCTTTGGAAATTCTTTTCTTTCTTTCCTTCTCTCTCTCTCTTTTCAACATCTTGTCTTTTTCTCCTCCCCGATAATTCGTAAATAAAAAGTACTTTGATAAAATAAGCTTTCTACTTTGAAGACAAAGTTAGTATAAAATATGTAAAATATATAAAACATTAATTGCAACCAATTAAAAAGGAATAATTTGGTGGAAAGTAATGAAAAACTCTTTAAATAATATTTCCAATGATAAATAAACGCTTTAAAAAGTAAAATAATTTATGGAAATAAAAAATTTTTCAGTCTTTTCCTTTCATTTATTTATTGGGCGAACATATTCAATTATTGTTCACTCAATGGAAGTTTAATAATTTATTACGAATTTATGCTTTCTTTAATTTGACTAAGAATAGTACCGTAATATCTGAAAAAGGTTGCATCACAGATAGCCAGTGAAGAAGGAACAATAATGATTGTTCATTGAAGCGTGCAAATGGCAGCTGTATAGTGGCGCATTTGTTACATAAACATAATTTGATTTGATTCAGTTGAATATTTGAAGTGACCAAGAAGAGGAGGGAGAGGAAGAGGATGAAGAGCTTCAGAAAGAGAAAATAATAGAAAGGAAAGTAAAGATGAAAGAAAGGATGGATGAAGTTTTGCTAAAGGTGGGGCAGGATAATTGTATTGTCTTTATCATTCCATCTCTGCACCGTCTGCTATTACTGTGTTAAGAGTTTATCGATAAGGATATGTTTGTTGAGTGGAGCGGAGCGGAGATAAGTAGATGTAAAATTGTAAGATGGATGTGTAAAAAGTTTTGAGGGAAGAAAGTGCACATTTAGATAAAAGGAAAGCGACCGCTTCAGCTGATCATCAGGGATCATCGAGTAATGGGATCAGGAAGAGGGAATAGCCGCAAAATCTCCAGATCTCAATGTTGATAATCAGTAGCAGCAGCAACAGAAGCTCTCTGATATGTTGTAAACTAATTTGGTGATTGGGACCAATTTCTTTTCTTCCTTTAACTTTCACTTTTCAATAGCATTCACAAAGCAACAATTCACATTCATATATTTTATGAAAATATACGGCAAATCAAATTGTGTAAAAAGTGATAAAAAACTGAATTTAAAAAAGGTTATGAGAAAGTCAATAATTTAACAATTAATTAAAAAAAATTAAATGATCGATTCTGTCAATTAGATGCATTTGAAGATAAGCAAGTAATGGAAGTGAAATATTAATGATAACGGAAATCATGATGAACATGCCTGCCCTGATACCGTTTGTTTATTATGATAATCCCAAATGATACATCAATTTCCAGAAATAGCACATTGAATGTCAGACCTAAAATGATATTGTTATGATCAGTGATACTGTAGTAGTAGACGATCGCTATCCATGTGTGATTTAGCATAATTAAAATTCTCTTCAATACTATGCTCTCCCAATATTTGGAATCTAAAATTTTCCCTTCTTAAGGTTATTTCCGGCACGAATTGTCTTCTCAATTTGTTTTTTAAATGTCTTTTAAATGAAATAATTGTTATGCAAGAAAGGATTGGAAGTAGAAAAAGAATACATAAATAATCATTTCAATTTTCCTGTACAATTCGAGTTGATGTAAATTTTGAGTTATATGTCGTGGAGTTTACATCTCTTCGACATCCTCGTCCATCATCCTCCTACCGCAGCACAGTTAGTTACCTCTCCTACAGCTATAAATTATATTTGACCATTTGTTTAATAATTTTTGAGCGATCGGTGATGAATTGCGCCATTTGTTGCAATATATGTCGAAACACACCGACAACAAACAATATATTATCATCTGATCGACTGCTTAAATCATAAATTAGCGGCGGGAAGAAATAATAAAATAAAAAATTTACATTTGCTACTGCTAAAATGCAAATTGTCAATTTGAGAAATTTATAAAAAATAAAATAAAGGATTTATATTTGTTGCCGTTAAATTTAATTCTCTCAATAAACCATTTCAAGGAGAGTTATTGATAAATAGTTAAACAGAAAATATACATTTGTTACTGAAGAATTCAAAATTTCAGTTAAAAATTTAAGTTATCAGATTTACAAAAGAAGGAAATTCAAAAGATGGAATAGATAACTTACACATTTGATTCAAATCAATTTTTATTATAGTGAAATTCGATGAGTGATGATTTCATTGAATCGTAATTGTTATCTGAAACAATCGCATCAAAATTTTTATGGACTTGCACTATCAGTTGAGACTTTCAATTTAATTTCAATAGACAACTAGCTAATTAAAGAAGGAACCCAATCTTACCCAAGAAATGGTAGAATTTTTAAATGATACCTAAGAAATGGTAGAATCAGTGTTGTCTCTGTTATAGGCTGAATAATTTAATTGTTCAACTGGTTCTGAAGGCCATATCATCGAAGACTAACCTGATCTGATAAGTAACGGTATTTTATCGATCAATCTAAGAAGCTCTTTCACCGAATCTTCTTCCGAAAGGTTTTCAGAAGGTTTATATATTCGGGGATAGGAAGTGCTGGCTAGCTGATACCTGTCATCGAGATTGATGTAGCTTTACGTTATCACATTAATTTCTTACATTTTTTTAAACTGCGATTGACACTTTTTGACAACTCACCTAGCCATTAAATTCAGAAATGAAATAAATTAACTTAAACGAACGCTGTTGAATTCGTTGTAATGAATCGCTGGAGAATTCTGCTAATCTAAACGTAATTAAAATCTAAGGATCGTCTTGATGACCAATACGCACTACTGCTCTGATGAGGAATATCTTTGTGATGCTAAGAATATCTGATGAAGATGGTCCTTCTGATTCTTATTGTAGACTTGCCGGCCTTCATCCTTCTGCTCCATATGAATTCAGTTGTTCTTCCTCCGTCTCTGTTGAATATTTGTTATCTGTCACGGAAAAGGACAGATGTGCGCTACCGTTTAGCTTTCACTTGTGGATTATCAGTGATTCCGAAAATCTGACGAATAGGGTCAAATTCCTTGATTAGAGATGAAAACTAGAATTTCCACAGTTCCTTCAGAACGGATTGAAATCCAAATTTTCCTTTCTAGAATGCCATTGAGGAAGGCTTAATGACTGAAGGGATACAGAGATATGAAGAGAGAGAGAGAGAGATGCTGGAAATTGGTTAGATTTGAAAGACTGGGAGATAGTTTTAAAAAATAGTGTGGAAGACAAAACAAAGGAAAGTAAAAAAGTGTTGTGTCCCAAAACTGCGAAAGTGTGTAAAAAGGCATGATGTATCGATTTCCTTTAATTATTTTTAATTTTCTTTTTATGTTTCTTCTATTAACTTTTTTAGAGGAGGAAATGAGAGGAGAGGTGAGATAGTGTGAGGAAGGGGGTTGGGAGAAAATATTGAATTTAGGTAGGGAAGACAAAAAGAGTGCATAATAGTGAGAGCAAAGTCAATGCTAAACATGGACTAAGGCTAGTAGCCTGTGCCCGTGGTTTATCTACCTGTAACGGTAGGTACTTTCCAACAGGTATAAAATAAGGCATGGAATAAACAGAGTAATGTAGAACTGCGAAGGAAAAGGCAAAAGGACAAACAACATAAGAGCAAAGAGAAAACGGAAAAATAGAACTTAGAGAGAGAGAGAGAGAGAGGGAGGAATCCCTGGGACGATGAATGTTATTTTCCTGCTTTCTAACTTGTTTTTCCCGTGGACAGTCTCTGTATGATTTTTATTAGATCGGAAAGTTGACGTGACGCATCCAATGACTTTCAATTCATTGTTCATTCCGAAATTCCGTTCTTGATAGACCTGGAATCCTCTTGCAACAAGTTTAAGTATAACATATTCGGTGATTTTTTCAGATTTTCAGCAGAACAAAAGAAATTGGGGAACATATATTTTTGTCTTTACGGATGGAAGAGAAGTGTGATGATTCATTGCTCTGCCCATTTCATGCAAATGCAATTTTTCAAGCGAAAAGCTTTTTGTGTCAACGAAAGGATTTGCAGAATTGAACTGTGAAATTAGGCAGGTAGGAAATATCATTCACTGGTTGTGTTCATTGGTCATTTCAGGATACGGTTGACAAAATTAGATTTAGTGGTCGACGCTAACGGTTGACAAAATTAGATTTAGTGGTCGACGCTAACGGTTGACAAAATTAGATTTAGTGGTCGACGCTAGTGTAACAGGAAGGAACAGAGGTTAAGATAGCGTTTCGTGCTATTTAATTTCTTAACAGTAACTTCTCTATTTTATTTCATTTTACGCTTTGGTGATTTATGATTATTTTATTTCATCTCCCAAATGTTGATGTTCGTTTATAAAGATTTTTTATATGCAGAAATTATATTATGAGAGTCACGTGGTACTTAAATTCAATATTTTACGATATGAATCTCATCGTTCTTTAAACATTCATTTTTTTTGGTTTCAGTGTACAAAGCTAAAATTGAACTGTTTAGTTTCTCCACCTTATCGAACAATTTGTAGATATATCGCAGAGATTTGCGATGTGAATAATTTGTTGTAACAGTTTTTCGCAGATCGCAACCAAAGCAAAAGCTTACAACTATTGTGCTGTTTTTATGCCAAAAGTTTATTCGTTAATTTAATTCCAATTTCTGCAACTGATGAAAAGCGTGGTCAAATGGATGTCTTAACAGATGCAACAGAGGGAACTACCTTGATTTACGTGATCAACTTGTCAAGGTTTCTCCAAGAGAGATGTATTACAGTAGGTTTGTGCCTATCACATACCTACTAACGTTAATTAGTATGAAATAAAGCGATCATCGTTACTCTTTTTGGAATAATTCATTAGGAATTTCTCTTCGTAAACATTTGTTATAATTTATCAGAAAATTTAGTAATTATCGTTGTAATATAAAATCGGTGATCATTTTGTGGGGTTATATATTCCAATTTTATTCTTTCCTCATCAAATTATTAGAAGCGCAAAAAGCTTACAGGGCGGTTTTGGTTGTTTTTTTTGAAAATTGTTGGACAATGATGGTGGAAAATGCTGAACGAGTTGCTGATGAAAGAAAAAAACGTTCTCTATTAAAGCGTCTTTTTGCAGAATTGTATTTTGGAAAGTTTATTTTAGGTGACGTTTACTGCGTATATGTATATATGACGTTTATTGCGTATATGTATATATGAACAGTAACAGAAAGTTTTATTTATTGAACGGATTGGTAGGACGAAAATGAGAGGCAAGCAGTGTTGTGTAGAATGGGAATAACGGATTGATGAGGAACGGAAATGATTCGTTCATCTCGCATTCGCGGAATCCTTTGGCAAATGGATTACTCTCGATTTTCAGTTCGGTTATCTGGAAGGAACAGAAATGGAAAATAAATTCAGTTACAAAGTTAATTCAATCATTTTGTCCATTTATCATTTCTTTGCTTTCTATAAAAGTTCTTTCAAATTAAAGATACATTGGAATTCAAAAACTTTTAATTTATCCTCTTACCCGATGATTTTGATAAGCAGTAACAGCCATAAATGACGTGTTGGAGAACGAAAATGTTCGACATTGACGTCCACTTCCATCAGCGTGCACTACGACGTGTATATTTGGTTGATAACGATGCATGGAATTTACAATTATCTGTAAACTCATATCATGCAATTTCACGTCTCATACTGCCCTTTGTTCATAAAATACAAAGAGAGCAGTGATGCTAATGGACAATATACACTTTAGCTAACATTCAGTAATTTGAAGCGCAGATTGATCAATTTTTGTTTGAAAATACCCTTTCAAATTTCCATGCTAGTGGGAAGTAAATTTGACCTTTTGATCCTTTTGTTTTGGCTAAAAATTTTGTAATTGTATCGATTATTCTACTTAAATTCATCTGATCACTCAACAACGAGTCACATCTACAGATAAGTAATGAAAGGTACATGTCCATTCTGATCTAGCTGGTTGTTGGTTAGTTTGATCTTATCGAAGGATACTGTCTGACGCATCCAGTGTTCGCCGGGAGCTGGTGATTCACTGTGCACATGAACTCGACATGGCAATTCAGCTTCTCCTGTAACACATAAAGCCATTTTCCGCGTTCATCAATAAGTATAAGGCGAACAGATGAATTCTCTTTCATTGTTCCGACCTTCGGATTTATTTCAGCATAATTAAAGTAAGCTGAAATTAGAAGAAAACCAAACAAAGAATTATCTAATCAATTGCAAAATTGAATTGACAAAATATGAAATCAGTAGTTACCTGGTCCAGCGACGATCCATTTTGATTGATGGAATGAGTAGCGGTATCTTTTGTTATCAATACAAGTCAAATCGACCATTAACGAGTAACGTGCAGATGGTTCTAAGCCAGATACTGACATTTGTAATGTTGGAAACATACGTCTATAATGCGACGTGCAGAGTGAAGAAAGTAGTGAAATTTGAAATAGAGATTTCTGGTGAGATTAAAGTCTAATAGATTTGATATTAATTTTTTTAAACGAAGTCATTTCTGTTAAGGATAAAGGAAAACATAAGAGAAAGAATTCATTTGCGACATTTGACATGCCATTTCTTTTCAATTACCTACCTGTCGACTAATGCAATGCAATTTTTTGATTAAAAATCAAACTGAAATTGTGCAGACTGATTTTTGCCGCAAAAGTCAACAATTCCTTTTAAGGCTCTGATTGTTCTATCTTTGACTTCTTACCTTTGAGATATGATGTGATTCTTTCCTCAACAGATTTACTACTTCTGACGTTTAATTAGTGAAAGATTTAAAAAGTGCACAATGTTAAACGGAAAGACAACAACATTATCGGAAATAGAATACAATTAATTTCTGATTCGCAAAAACTTTTATAAAAGCTGATTTGTCTTTTAAAAAGGCGTGCTACAAAGTCCTTGAGATATTCTTAAATACGTGTCACGTAACTTCTGATACATTTTATTACAATCCAGAAGTTATCATAGAGAGTCCAGCTACTAATTTAATGGATACTTGAGAATAGCATATTCCAACATCATCAGCCTTTTGTGTCTTCCCGATTTTTCAATAAACAAACAGGCACGAATATCTCTTTTCAAACCGGTTAATTAAATATCTATTCCTTTTCAAACCGGTTAAGCAATCGTATTGATGTTAGGAAAAATGGATGGATTTCCGGAAATTTTGCATCTGCAAGATTCTAAAGATAATTCAGACATTTCTCTTTTATTAAAAATTCGAACTACTTCAAATTATTTTATTTTTTACAACAGAACTATCAATATCCACCTAACAGTAACACTTTCAAAATTGAAAAAGTTTCGTTGAATATATTATTTGTAAGTAATACGTGAAATTCCAATCTCATATGAAATCACTTTTTTCTTTGATAATTTGTATTTCGAAATCTGTTACCGCATTTTTAATGTACAGGAATATTATTTTCGTCTAATATATCATAATATCGACAGAGGTCAAGCTACCATTACGGAAGTAGAAGTAAAGGCTCTCTGGAAATCCCTGAACTGTATTTTATATCATATGATCTGAAATACCGACTAATCACTAATGACTACTTTTTGCAGGATTGCTTGTATTTATATTTAGTAATGCTAATTTTCATTTAACATTGCAAAGACTTCGCATACGTTACATTGAAAAGTTTCCTTTTTCATGTTACTTTTTTTTTAATTTTTGCTTCGTTTTATGAGAAGAGTTAATAGAGTACTTAATTGTTACTAAATAGCATCTCCGTGATCAACACATATTAATACTTATGAATTGATTTACTAGTTTGCACAAAAATCTTGCTCATAAATGATTACTAAAAACTGCGATACTTGTAATAGTAACAACAAATGCAGGGGAATAATGAAAATGATAATAACAATAATGATGATGATGATGATAATAGTAATAATGGTAATAATGGTAATAATGATAATGATAATGGTAATGATGATGATAATAATAATGATAATAACAATAATAATAATAATAATAATGATAACAACAGAAACAATAATAATAATAACAACAACAATAACAATAATAATAGTAATAAACATTAATAGATGCTGCACTATTTAATTTGAAATACTAAAGTAATTGAAGCACATTTAATCAGAATCTGTTTGTTCTTTCATCTTTCTTAATTTTTAGGAGTAATTATCATAATTATTTCAAGCTGAATTTAATTGAACAATAAGTGCTGTTTTTCTTCCACTAAGCATTGCTTATTTTATTTCAATAATTAATTTTTACTGTGAATTATTTGCGGTAAAAGTAACTTGATGAAATGAGATTAAAATTGAAGGAGTTAATGTGATATAAGTTGAAGTAGAGAAAAGGAACAGAAACTTACAAACTTACCTTCCAGTCTTTGTAACAATCATTTCGGTACCGTAGGCATGGAATTTGTTCCATAATGTAGAACCTTCCAGACGCATGGATACATTACGGAGTGCCGGATGATAGTCTTTCAGCATAACAGGTACTTTCTTCTTTGTCATTTCATAATTGCAATTATTTCCAATACCACTGATATTACTCTTAGTACTACAATTGAGCGCAGTCTTCGATATTACAGGAAATAATCTCAGAGTATCTGAGCAATTATCATGAAGTTCGGTGTCGAGATTGCCGCTGTTATCATTATCGGTTACAGTATCACCGATCAAATATGCGATGCTGAAAGGCTTGGTAGACATGTTGACGCCTTGGTGAGGAAGTTTCACACCACACTAAAGCAGCTATAACGAACTGTGGTGGTGGTGGTGGTAGTGATGGTGGTGGTACTAGTGGTGCTAATGTTATTGTCGGAGCGTCGTGAAATATTCTGAGAAGTGCAGAAAAGATGAGATTTGGTAAACATAAAGAAAAAAAGTGGAATTTTCGGTTATTTGTCCCGAGAAGTATTGAGAAGAGCAACGATAATGATGATGATGATGACAGGGGAGAGACAATGATGATAACGACAACGATAATGGCTATGATAGTAGTACTGCTAAACTCATCAAAAGTAAGATAATCAAAACACGTGGTGGAATGGAAAGTTTTATTGAACTGAGCTATCATTACCATCTGGCAACAATATTACAGTAGTATTAATAATTGCTTTCACATATGATCTTCACAATATACCGTACGATTGATAAATGTGAAATATAGCCTACTGATCTCATTAATCAAATAATGATGATGATGATGATAATAATAATAGCGATAGTGATAATGATGAGAGGAGGAGAGGAGGAAGATGATGACTGGAAAGAATCTTACACAGCGAAACAAATCTGGTATGTCGTTGACTTAAAATTAACTAAATGTTTTATTTATTCAAAAATTATCCGTCTTCATTTAATTACTTTGATTTCTATTCTTTTAACGTATATTTACAAATAAAAAATTTTCCAAAAATCTTTACGACAATGCGATTCAGAAATAAGTTAATTAGTTGATAATCTTAACAATCGCCACAAGCAGATATGTGAAGTTATCCTCAATTACTTACAATGAACACTGCGGCGATTGATGATCAAATGATATAAATTAATTGTTACAGTAACGACTAATAGTATTTAATATTGCACATGTCAACCTAATTTAATAAATCCAATACAAAAGGTGCCATTTGCCTCTCTGCAGTATAATTAAATATTTCTCATTGAAATTTCCAAGTTACATGCATACAGCAAGTTGCAAAATTGGTAATTCACTTTGACACACTGATATTCACAAACTATTTTATTGATATTTCTCATGGGGAAGAATAGTTAATAACAATATAAAAATTCTTCATCCAGATATTATTGTTTATGAACTCATACACCTCACAGTTCAAAATTCACCTGGTTATCTAATGTTTATACTGCATAATTATACACAAAGCCTATAAATCATTTCGATTTAATTAACTCTCGTACCATCTCCTGAAGTTATGACTCTATCTTGTGGCTTATATAAGAAATCAAAATAAGTAACATATTCTTACAGTTTTGTAACTTTGCAAAAAGTCGCAGTTACTCGACGTGACTTCAATTGCTAAATTTCTTTGCAGTTGTGCAGATTTTAATCTCATCAAACTTCGAACTTAAAGATAAATATTGTCAAGCATCACCACCACCTGACTTATTTTGCCACATCTTCTATATACATTAATTCCGTTAAATTGTTTCATAAAAAAGATCTTTTTTCTTTATCCAACTTCATAGCACAGTTCATGATAGATTAATAGGCACGATGCTACGAAAACATCTGGCAACATACTGACAGTTCCAATGAATCTATGTCTTCCCCGTATTTCAAAATGTTTTCAAGATGTTTGGATCTGAGGAGATTTATGGGTCGGAAAAATTTACAGCCTTCCTTCCAAACACTTTATCGTAAAATATTTTTAACGATTCTGAATTGGTTTATAATAAATTCCAAAGTTTCCTATTTCGTTACTTCTTGCTTGAATTGACCAAAGATCTTCTGACAAGCATTTTAATCCACATATAGTAACAATGATGATTTTATTTCAATATTGAAAACAACAATAACAAGTAACAGTAATGCCGTTATTATTTTATTTACAACAGAAACAGCAAAATTGAATAAATACTACCGTCACTGATCCTGTTTTATCTGCCTCGCCACGAGAAGATAATCCAATGTATATCTATTTTGATCAACCCTGGAAATTGCATTCTGAGCTCAGTATTTTCCCAAAATTCTTAAAAATATTTTCTAGTCAGTAGCGAATAATAAATTTCGTGCTAAAGAAGTATGGTGACAGCAAAAAAGGATAGTTGTTTCCATCACCGTTTACATAAAACTGACAAAAATTTTGTAATCAATAGAGAATAAAATTCCGTGTTTCTTGGAACAACAGATTATTCCGATCTTTTCATAGAATTTAAAAACTAAAAAATGACAATGTTAAGAAAAAAATGGAAAAATACTTTTAATGAGAAATAAAAGCTAGTAAAATAAGACGCCACACATTATGTCAAAACTTACAGCTTCGTTACTTGATTTGCATAATCAGATAAGTGTTGTTGTAATGCAGTTAAGGAAGTTAAATTTGCAGCTCGATTAAGCTTTATTTGATGTCCATACTCCATTAGCAAACTTTTCAGCCAAAGCTGCCAGAAATGAATATGCTTCCCAGCAGAACCACTGATGTTTTCAGCGAGCCATTCCAGCAATTTCTCCGCGTAAGCAACAGACAACGAACGTGCAGCTATATCGACTGAAATAAGGCTCAAAAAATTTTTAATTAAATATAATTGGTTTTTTATAAAAGAACAAAGTGCATGAAGTGGCATCCCATTCAGCACTGGATGATGAAGAAAAAGAAACCGGAAAATTCAAAAAACACGAAGCAAAAGTCAATTCGTAAATTATTTCCAAAAAATATAGACTAAGTTATCCTTAGACTAACAAGAACAATGATTTTTGATAAATTCTTCTATATTTCGAAAGTTTATCTAAAAAAAAACATAAACCTACTCTGCGCTACAGGTGTGGACAGCAATACAGTTTCGATCATTTCCGTTTGATTTAGCTGTAGTGCCATTTTCAGTGCTGTGGAATACTCTCCTTCCTTTAACGCATTCTTAACACTAACCGGAGTCACATCTACTCCAAGTTCAAAAGGATTGAAAAGATTACGATGATCAAGCGAGAATATGGCAACACCTTCTGTTGAACAAACTGCAAAGCTACGACCTGAAAAAAGAAACATTAGTTGCACCCCTTAATTCCTGGAAAAAATCAATTATTGTTACTACCCTTGAAACGAATTATTTTTAAAATTTCGTAATATCCATACAACAATCAACTATTTACCTGCAGGTGAAAAATTTATATCTTCAACACGCATTTCTGGCCGAGAAACGCGTTCCGAAAGGTCTGAATGTCGGGTACCTGGGAGTTTTATACGTTTCTTACCATCCGCTTCTTCTTCGCTATCGCTCGCGTCAATTAACATCATGTTGCCAAACTCCGAGAAATTACGCCGATTTATATCCATCTAAAAGCAAGGCACAGAGCAGATGTGATTTTGTAAAATCAACCAAGATTTTCGTGGCCATTAAAATAACATACTTTAACACCGTCCAAACTATGATTCGTCGTTAATTTCAATTTTTTTACTATAAAACGTTCCGCAACGCTATATAAACATATGTAATTAGATTGTCCAGCAGCAAGCAGTAAGGAACCATCGGCGGAAAAACATATGCAGGTGAAAGTCCTAAAAAAACAAGATTACAAATCACCCCATAAATCCAATAATGACCTTAAACATCTTTCAAAATTTGAACAAAAACCAAAATTACCTGCTCTTTTCACTTGTTTTCTTTTTAATAAGATCAATAGCCCTTCGCGCAGCATCGACATCGAGAGCTGTATCTATTGTGCCAAGCTCTGTCGATGTTTGAGTCTCGAAAAGACTTATAGACGAATCAAGACATAACACCTAGAACACAATGTTTTCTTACAAATTACTTTAGATTTACTAAAACGATTAATTCAAGAAGAACTTACAGCAAGTATTTCACCACCAGGAGAATAAGCTACGTCGAGACCTTCATAAAGTAAATCAATGGATTCTGCTACTGATGACTCAACAATATTCCATATACGAAGAGTTTTATCCCAGGATACTGAAGCCAAATGTGTACCTGAAAACTCAAATTCCATACACAGCTTATTTGAAAGCTGGAAAGGTAAAAGTTCTTCCCCCTTCTAAGCAAAGCTTAAACGCTGACCATGAACAGAAATAGAAGCAACTGGAGCTGAATGCCCAGACAAGACCTCCAGTAATTTTCCGTTCTCAAGACTCCACACATAAATGTTGAACATTTCATTGGAACTTGCCATCACAAGTTCGGCAGCCGAATCAACAGCTAAACAGCCAAGCTGTGTCTTATCAGGACAAACCAGGGTACGGAAATTGCGGTATCTGTAATGCATGTTTTACTTGAATTAATAATTTATGTATTCATTAATCTCATCGTTAAATCACCAAACAAATTCTTTGACTTCAACTTACCTAACGAGATCATGTGCTCGTACAGTTCCATCCAGTGATGATGACAACAAAGCTTTGCCATCTGATGTCCAACAAACTGCTGTCACTCCGCTGCTATGTTCCGTAAATGTTACAACACAAAACGAAGACCGACAACACCAGACCTTCACCTGTAATTTTGACTTCCTTTAATTTTTTAAGACATTTAAATTTTATCTTACTGAAGGAAGATAGAACTTTGAAAAAGAAAAAAAAGAAAACACGAAAAACCGTGTTTAAAAATGACAAATGAAACCTTTCCATCCTCAGCACCGGTAGCAATTTGAGATCCATCGGGTGAATATGCAACTGTTGTAATAGACTGGCTGTGTGATTGTTGTTTCATAACGTAAGTTTCACTTTGCCACTCCCAAACCACCAACTGACCTTCGGTTCCTTTTCCACAAGCTATCGCTATCCAATCACCCGATCTGTTTACAGCAACGGATGATATCCTTGTTTCCGACACCCTTCATTTAAGAAAACATTAAAATCGCACGGAAATCATAAAACGGCTTACTCAAATCTTTCCGAGATTAAAAGTACTAAGGGATAATAATCCAAATCACCAATTGATTTGTATAATCTCTGTCATATTCTAAAGAATTAAATTCGCATCGTAATGTATGACAAGTCTCAATCGTTACGTAGCCAATGGAGAGACAGTGGAAACAATTTACCGCAGACTGTAGATGAGATTAAAATTTGGTGCTTCATGAAGAAGGAACGCTCCATTTGAAAATGCAGTTATCAATAACGATGTTAATGGATGATAAGTGCTTGTTATGAGATCAACGCCATGTGCATTATCCAAATGTTCCATCATGAAATGTCTAAAGATTCCACAATAATCAAAATAAAAAAAACAATAGTTTTGGCTATGATTTTGTCTAGACTACACAGAACTATAATTTGCTGTCGAAACATAAATGACTCTATGCAAATGAAAAGTGATGAACAGTAAATATGCAAAAAAATCGAAAGAGAAAATAAAACGACAGGTAAAAGGAAATCATAAATATATTACTTCTTCTAATCTTACAGTACAAATAAAAAAATTAGACCAAAAATATCACCTCTTGGTTTTTTCATACCACATTTTCTTCACATCATCAGAAGTATTTTTCGAATGAAACCCTTCAACCAAATCTCCTTGTTTCAGAGCACAAGCCCAGTGATTAACTAATCCACGTTTATCAATTGATATTAACTAGAAGAAAGTAAAAAATGCATTACTAAAATTTAACAATTCAAAATATTTCTACAAAAGATTGAACAATGACTAAAAGGGTCACTTTAATTTCGAAACAAAACATAATAAACATAAACATAAGGTTTAGTTGTGGAAATCTTCAGAGACGACATACTTGTTTAATGTTAAAGCACCTTTAAAATCTATGAATTTCTTTAAAAAAAATTAAGTTGATTATGAGGCAAACCCCACATCAATTTTTTGTTTTCATTAAGTAACTGGAAAATGTAAAAATTTACATCGTATGAGTTGTGGCAAAAGTGACTGCCGACTACTTCTGCTTTATGTGCGGCCAAAGCGTGAACAAACAAATTTTTCAAATTATCTACAGCTGAAACCACTCGCACCTGCTTGTCTTCTGAGCCCACTACCAACAGTCTAAAGCGAAACAAAAAAAGTAGTGCTGCATAAGACAAAACTTCATCTATAAAAGTTACGTGTAAAACTTGAGCAATTTGCAAAAAATTTGTTAGAAAAAGCAAATTACCTGTCATCATAGCTCCATTCCACGGTTTTCGCTTTTTCAGAGGTAATTTTGTGAGTATGTAGCAACATAAACGGATTTAGTTGAAAATTTTCAATCCCTGCAACCAAAAATACCTGCACATCTCCACCGCGGCAAGCAGCCAATCGCCTAAAAAGGAAGTTTTGCTGTCACAAAAAACAATGAAATAAGTTTAATTTCATCCTCATACAAGTTCGATTATTTCATTTTCATAAATGTAAAACTACAAATAGCTTTTCAATTGAAGTACGAACTTGCCATCCATCGAAAATTTGACATCACTAACACGAGCTCGAAAATGATGTCGATACAGAACCGTTTGCATAGTTAAGTTAACATATTGCGCTTGTCCAGCTATAAAACAAAATAGTACCGGAAAACAACATTAACGTGAAGTGCTACCTACGTGGAAAATGAAAACAGTATTAAGCAGCAAAAAAGCTAGATTAAGACGAGAAAGACAGAAAAATTATCCAGGGCAAAATAACCTTCATTGACCAGAAAAGCGTGTGTTCCAGATGGATGGACTGTTACCAACTTAATGTTTAAGTTTGACTCGATAGCAACTGTATTTGCTTGATTGCTATAAAAATCTGATATTACTATTGAAAACAGTGTTTAACACCCCAAAAGTCATAATATGTGGAAAACTGCAACAATAAACTCACTTTTTTAGATCAAATACTGTGATTTTATTACCAACTGGACTGATAACCGAATTGCCATCAGTTGAAAATGTAACTTTGCCATTACGGTAAACAGTACCGATAAGGCTTGAAAACTAAAATAGAAACAAATTGGTTAAGGTACAAAGTTCAATTTTGGTTTAAAGCATACTGAGCAAACAACCCACATTAGGGTGTTTCAGAACGAAAACAATTCTTGCATATAAAATAAATTTACCAATACAAGTAACATTACTTCGGGAAGACAAAAAAGATTATCGACTATTACCGTCAAAGAAAAATGATCACATTTCGTATTTTAATTCTCTGAAAATACCGGTATTATCAATAAATTTAAAGGCTAACTTTGAAATTGATGTTCATAAGACTGCCTTCTTCCAAGCAGAACTCGACTTGAACGAAAGTCCCAAAGAAAAAAAAATCAATTCCTGTGAAAGATGAATATTAATTATTGAGTCTTCAAAAAATGACTTGGTGCTATGTATTCAAGAACTGTCAAGCAAAAAGTAAAATAATATGGCACCATATTACCAGCATAATCTGTGTATTACATTCAATCCTTGTCCATTCTTTGTATTCACATATAAACAAAAGAATTAAACAATAATAAAGGCTAACCGACCAACAATATGTAACAATAAGCGAGTATAAAACAATCGAATTTAGATCGTACTTAACTCAAACAACTGCAACTCCACGACATAAATGTCACACAATCAATATAACTGATATTCAAAGCATGAAATTGACCCTCCTGAACACTGCCACTAAAATTTATAGCAATTTGTCTTTAGCGACATTTTCTTCAACGAGTTCTTTCCTAGTAGACACTTTCCTCTTACTCTGGACAGCATCCAGTAGTAGACCAGTAAATACAACCACAGTGGCTAAAGATTGCTTCCGTGTTAGAGTATTGCCAAACAGGATCACTGAGCCGAGCATCGTGAATAGTTTACGTGTTGTTGTTATAATCGAACAAGTCAGTGGACTGAACTCTGTCACGGTTTTGAAAATAAAGAACTGAAAAATTTTCGTAAATTACAGTGAAAGATCACTTAAAGAAAATTGCAAATTTCTGAATCTGTAAAAACCAGGTTCGTAATCCTTACGAACCTGGTTTTTACGTAATCCTTAAGAATGGAAACAATAGCAGTTTAAAAAATGGTACCTGCCCCAGAGCACTTGCAGCCGCGAGAGTAAATAGTTCCATTACTACTTTTGGGTAAGATTGCAGAAATATCATGAAATCAAATAATTCACCGGTCAGAATCACACAGATCAGAAGATACAATGAAGAAAATAAGTTCATATAATACATCATAACATGAGCATTTGCCTTATACTGCTGACGGATTCTATCCTGTATTGCGCCTGTAGTACCATCCATTGCCAACGAAAGCAGCTATAAGTTCAATATATTTCGTCTTTTCTACTGGATTTCAATAAAGCACATATGCCTTTGGCAAGTATTAGGAGCAAATTGCAATAGTTTTCTATAAAGTTTCTATGAAGTTTTCTATGAACTAACAACATTATTTCCAGCAGAATGTCCAACGGACGTTCTATAAACCTGATAATAAGTTATCCAATCAGCTTTCAAGAACTAAATATAAAGCACTTTTAAGATACAATACGTCAACTCTTCACCGATTACAGGTGCACCAGTTAAATTTGTTCATCAGTCAGAAGGAGCTCATTACGTAATTTTAAAATCTATGAAAGTCATAATAACATACCAGTAATAGCTCACCAAAACCTAAACTGAAAGATTTTCCATTAGTTGTACCCGCTTTTTCCTTATACAGAAATAATGCAACACCAAACACAATCATTAAAACACAACAACATTTCTTTAAATGATATCGTTTGTTGGAGAAGAAAAAACCGAAGACCATTATTGGTATTGGTTTGCACGATTTACCCAGTACCTAAAACGAATCAGGTTTAAATGTGATAATATGTAAAATAATGCAATGCGATGTTTATTTTCACACAACAGTATAGTCCCCTCACAACAGTAACTAATAAAACATTTCCCTCAGCTTATGAGTTCTGAACAAAGTTTGCGACATGGACAAGCAATACTATTTCATACACAGAAGAAAACACGCAAGTATTGAAAAAGGATAACCTGTGTTGGGTATGGTATATATTGCAGTGCACGATTATTTGTAATCATTGCAAATAAATAACTAGTGGATGCAACAGCATATATGCGTAACGGGACATTGTCTTTTTTTTTACCTTTCAGAACATAAGCAAACATTGCATTTACAGTACATTGTACAAATACAAGTGCTTGCGTGCATGTAAAACGCTCCTTGCCATCGGAACCGTATTTACCCTTTATTCTGAAACATTTAAAAACTCGATAATTACTTTTTAATGAAAAGAATATATTTCAATCAGCTATACAAAGTACTGTACTTTCGAGTTTCCGAAAAAAAAACCTTTCCAATGACAATTAAAGGTCAGAAGCTTACATTGATTCCTGGATGATTCCAAACCAAAGATAACAAAGAACTGTACCACCGGCACAAAATGCTAGATTGGCTATTTGCTTCCATGACGCTTCATTCACGCAAATTCCGTTTCCCAACTTCTTGTAATTATTTGCTGTTTCACACACTTTCATCAATCTGAAGATCTATGAATGTGCTAAGATTCTGTTAAATACAGCCTTGATAAAATGTATGTGTTTGCCAATTCCAATTAGTTTGATCAAACTGTCGCATCATACTCTAGCGTAGCGTAATGTTCATTAATTCGAACAAGATTTGATTACAAAAATCTGAATTGAATTGCGTTCAGCAGCAAATAAGTACGAAATGACCTATAAACAAATATTAAGATACTACTTATGTACTTACTGCGAAATTTATCAAAATTTTTACTTTAGAACCGAAAATAATAAAACGGTCAAACAGACCAAAGGCTGCACTGTAAAATTTCCAATTAGGATAAAGAGTAATGAAAAAAAGAAACTGTTAAAGCAGGTGAGATAATGGAAATTGACAAAGTTTCGGCAAGAAAGACTAATAAACAATATATTCTACATCAAGGAAATATGCCAAACAAATATACATGTAACCGACATGTTGTTATCGGAAAATAATATAAAAAAGTATTATCACCCTTACTGATTTTTAGTTCCGCCTTTTACATAGCCGAAAAAAAAATAAAACTAAAATCAAAACCGGAAGCACAGTCAGTGCGCTCACCTCTGTGCCACACCTTTTTCTACTATTCTCTGAACTGAAATCACCACACTTTGGCTATTTGTTCTCGGACCACTGCTTAGTAAATAATTAATAGATCGAATATTGCTACTTGCTCCCAAACCTACTGGGAAGTACTATTGCAGCTTAATATTGTTGATAATTGTCCAATCATCGCTGTGTAGTCGGTGTGATGGGGAGTGGTAGTATCTCTTTGTTTTTTTAGATTTTATTAAAAAGTGGGAGGTAGTGATGTAATATACGAAATTACGTTGTTCATCGTATCTTTCGTTTTGTTTGCTGTCTCACAAATACTCTCATTTGTCGTTGTTGTCCATTTCTAGGTCACGCGGTGTTTCGTCCTTTTTACTTCTATAGTATATTCTCAGCATTGTTTCTGTGATGTACTATTTGAAAATGCCTAATAATATTTTCTCAAATCTTAGTATTGCCCGCTATGGAAAACAAATGTAAATGTGTGAATTAAATGTAAACTTTTAATCGAGTAATGAAAGTCGTCCATCTGCTATTAATGGTTTTAATTTTTATTACGAAATCAAATTTCAATTAAGTAGTGAAAAATCAAAAGTTTTTCATTTAAGTAAATAAATATGTTGTGTTTTTATTTCACTTTTCTATGTTGCTGGTAAGTGTATTTTCAGGTTTATAATTTACATTTACTGAATGGATAAAACTGAAAATTTTGTGGCAGAAGACAATTGTCGAACACGAGGAAACGATGGAAACGATAGCGATGAAGTGATATACCCAAAACGAAACGTTGTGCAGAAAAATGGGACGGATGAACTTGGGACAGAGGACGGATATGGTGTCAGTACAAGCGATAATGTTGCGTATGAGCAATCTAGTTCCCCAGAGCATTCTGCTTTGGCAACAGATAGTCATGGTGAAGTGGCCGTGGAGAAGACATGTTTGAATTCTGAGATAAATGAAAATCAAAATTTTGGTATTGGCGAATTTGATAGCACTGGTCATGACGTCCAAGAAAGTCAATGTAGTGATGGAAGTAATGCAGAAAAAATTGAATTGACAAAACAAAGCTCATTAGAGACATCTCAAAATAAGGTAACATATTTTCTTAAGTTTGTATGTCGCATACTGTCTTTTCATAATATAAAGATTTTAAGAATGAGTTCCAGGAGTGTTCTTGATTGTTTTTCTTGAGCTAAAGAACTCGCTTCAGGTTGAGAAAACCACGCAGGACAATCCGGAAACAGCAGAAACTCGGGGTGTTTATAATGTTGGAAAGCCTCATTTACAAGGTCAGTTAAATAATCTAGCTTTAATTAGCTGAAGCCGAGAGCAAAATCTGGGCGTTCTCTCTTCAGACTGTTGTAGATTAGTTGTATTATTTTTATAGAGTTAGATTTCAGAAATGGAAAGTGAGTTCTTAAATGATTGCACAGTATCATCGAAATGTTTGGCGGTCCAGAAAAATGTCTTAAGTTTTAAATTAGTTTGCTATCCGAATTCCTGCTTTAACATGTATAAAGGAAATAGATTCAGAATATATAGTGAATTCTAAAAATAAGATTCAAGGTAAGCTGTATGAATTAGTGAAAAGTAAATTCAGCCCTAGAATTCTGATTTTATATGCGTCTACAAAATGAAGAGGGACGCTTACAGTTATTTTGTCTTATCCTTTGTTGGCTTTACTTTCAGGTCCGAAACACTATATCCCTCCAGGTTGGGTTTATCACGGTGACAGTGACGGGTATCGATATTACATAGGTTGTGCAGGAGAGGTAAGTATTAATGCCATCGCTTATTGTTTTATTTATACTGGTTTTATTTTTCGAGCAATTTAAAACTTTTTCTTGTTATTGACTTGGTGGAATGAAAAACTAGTTCTTAAATTGTTTAATAGGAAATATATGTTTTGTGTATTTTGTTTGAACACAGCAGTTTCATTAAAATAATTTTTGCAACAAAAGTTTTTCAATTTTTTTTTATCGATGTATAAGTAGCCGTACTGGCAGGTTGGTGCAAAAATGTGTGCCTTTTATAACCAATTGATTTTTTCCTGTCACCGAGTCATTTCTGACCCTCTTATATTTGCTCAAGCAACATATTACTTAGTTACATTTTTTGCTTGCTGTGGTGAGCGGTCGGTTGGTCATGCGCTTCTTTAGCTCTTGGGCTTACGTACGACCTGTTCATCGTGCTACATTTCCGGTTTGCTAATAATTTCTGTTAAGTTTCCAGTGTAATGTGCCATTTAAAAGCAGTTGTTTCAAGGATTTTGTGATAAGCTCCAGCTTGTTGACTAAGATAATATTTCTGTCCAGCGAGAGCATTTTGTAAAAGAAACGAAACCATTTCAGACAAGGTTTTTGAAAGGTCTTCACTGAATCATGTTTAGCATCTTTTCATAGTTAGGGTTATTAGTGATTGATAGTCCCCTATTTATATGACTATATTTTCGGAATTCCGTGAATGTAACTTCGGAAATACATGCAAATATGTCTGAAGCTCGTAAAACTCTCACCTATTTTCGACTTAACGACTATCTAGTTAACAGAGATTTAAACAGACTGTTATGTTGCTCTTTCTTTCAAGAGACTAATGTACTTTCATATTTATTACACATTCAGCCCTACTAAATGACCGAAGATCTGTGAACATCTAGCCTCGAATTGCAATTTAAAACTTCTTTGGGACTTTTGAAATGTTCAGAGTATGTTATAAACAGCACAAAATTTCAACAGTATCTGCAGGGTATAAGAAATTTTTTCTAGATGTATTCAGTGGACAGAGATGGTTACTGGTACATGCAAGATAGCGGCGGAAATTTCATCGCATACAATAGTTATCAGTACAACCGTGGAGCGCATAGTTCCCTTTTTCCACGTGATAGTCAAGGACGGTTTATTTTACCAACGAATGGGCGTGGTGAAAAAGCTTTTCCAATGGATATGAATAATATGCCAATTTTTCCAATCGACACAACGACTCATTTACCTACTTTCCCCGTAGATGAAAATGGACAACCTGTATTTCCAACTGGTACGCTCGGACGACCCATTGTACCGGTCGATACAAACGGTAGTTAATTCTATGAATCTAAAACCTACCATTTTCTTTAGCATGTTTAATGGATTTTTAAAATCCTTTTAGATTAATACAGGAAATGTACTCTTTATTGCATTATGAGATTTGTTTATGTACTCTAGTAGTTTCCATGTATTGCAGTAGTTTTTTATCAAGGAACTTTTTTGCCGCATTTTTCATCCAATTACAAAGTTGGGTGGGCATACAGCGTATTCGATAGTGTGAGGAAATGAACTATTGACAGTCGCGCTATGGAACATTTATAAGTTTTTTAGAGCAACTTTCTTGAGATGTTGCAGTTTTTTATTCTGACTTCATTTTTATAAATCTAACTGCTCTGTTTTATTAAAATTAGGTAAAAGGATCACCATCTCCATGAAATTGTGGCATGAAAATTTTAAAAGATTAGATGATAGCTTTACCGGCAGCAGTTGTGGTGAAAAGGAGGTGTGTTAGAAAACAAATTTTAGTTTTCTGGTCATTTCTTCATGTTATAAGTTAGTCGATATATTTCAATTAGTTAAAGTGATGCGGTTATTGACACTTTATGTTAATCCTAAAGTAGTGTAGTTTTTGCAGGCCTGGCTATATTTCCTCGTGATTCAAATGGTCGGTTCATATTTCCATCTGGACCGAATGGCAAGCCCACAGCACCTGTAAACATCTATGGTATTATTTATTTTGAGGATTTTTTTTAATTTCGAAGAGTTCATATTATATGCTGTCGTCTTATTGCCGAAATAGTTATATTAAAAGATTGACACTTTATTACCTCTAATTCATTTAAGAACTTTTTTGCAGGTGTCCCAGTAATGCCGATGGATGAACAAGGCAAGCCAGTAGTACCCTACGATGCGAGCGGAACACCCCTCATTCATTTGGCCAGTGATGGTAGTTTTATCACCCGTGTTTCTGTGTTTGTTTATCGTAAAAGATTTCAGCTTATGTTTAGCCTTTTCAGTCTACGGTTAGTTTGCGCAACCAAAAACAACAGTCAGAGGAATGCGGCCAATGCTACTATAGCGGCGCGTAATGCATCACTACAGTCATGTTCTGTTCTTCCTTTACTATGATTTGTTTTTCGTTGTAAATTCTTTTCTATCAAAAATGGAGCAGAAGGCACTGAAAGGAATAGAAAAGTACTAGCGTAAATTGGCATTATTGGTATTTGGCTCGATTTGTAGGCACAAATCGATGTTTTCTGTGTGCTAGAACGTGGAATCGAGCAAATCAGTGATGCGTTCCGAATGTTGCTCGCCTGAGCCGAAATCTCTGAGGCTGTACTGTATCAGTGCCTGAAAAAGGAGAAAAGTGGTAAAACGAAATTAAATACGACTTAATGAGTAGGTTTGTGTTATCCATTCTTTAGTTTTACTACCTCTCCACTTTTGCAGGTATAACTCCTCTTACCGAAGAAGAATACCAGTACTCTTTGCAGTGGAACGACTACTACAGCCGTTATTATAAGAATACGACAGAACAGGTTTGTTGATTTTAATTTTAAGTTGAATATACAGGTTAAATTTGTAGGATTTTGCTGAAAAGTTGAAATTATCCTCGTGTTTCACAGAATGTTTCCTTCGTTTCGTTCCATTCGTTGCAACATTTTAAAAGAAAAAAGCATTGCAGTACCTTTGGATCTAGTCCACTTCGAATGGGTTTTCTTAGATTTGGTTCCTTCTTCAGACCTCCTGGTCCTGTAAAGGCATTCAGGCACCTGGAAATGACTTAGTTTGACGTTACTGACCGCTGCTGCGCTAGCAGTGCAGTAATTGTGATTGCCGGGTTTCATGGATTATGCAGTTTTACAGATAACTTTTTCTATATCATTCAATCATATCTGATTGTGTTATTGAAACTACTGGTTTGGATTTGTGCATAATTTAGAAAGTAAGCAATTCAAGTCACTCTGCAACACAGCTGACGAATGTGGACGATACTTATGAACAAAAAGCTAGGAATATGAAGATGCTGAAAAAGGTAAAGTTATTTCCACTTGAATCTCAATTCTCGAATAGATAGTAAAAAAAATTCCAGTTTAACTTCTTCATGAACTTGTGTCGAATTTCAGGTTCGGCCTGAAGACATCGACTTGCCACCGTGTGTACCACCTCCACCACCGACACAGCCTTCACCTCTAGTTCCGGATGGATCAGCTTTATCTTCTGAAGTGGAGAAAAAAGCAACGCATGATCCTGCTTTGAAAGCAAAAACCAAAAGAATGATTGAAATGCAGCTAAAATTCTCCCGCAAAAAGTTGCGTGACGCAGTTAATTCCTCTGTTGCAGCAGTCCCCTCCAGTCAAACAGGGAACACATCCCTTGAATATGCATCATTACCTCGACAGCCGAGCGATTCACCGGAAAATATTGACAAAATGGAATCACCAAAGGAACGTCCTCCTCCTCCCCCGATGCACGCCCCAAGTCCAGACCCGCCTGCAGCCGAAGAACCCGATTTTAAAACTAAGGGGTCACGTAATACAACATTTGATTGTGCACAGAAATCATTGGATTCACAGATTGTCCGAAATTCCAGTGGTAATTCAGGAAAAAAGGGGCAAATTGCCGTTATGCAGACAGAATCCACTCCAATTATTCCAGGTGCGTCAGAGAGTGCAGTTAAAACACCAGGCGATATCACGAGGAACCTTGAAAGTGAAAAATTATATTCCGATTTGTGTAGAAATTTGGTGAGTGAGTTTCAAACAGACAGTCAAGCTTTCGAAAAAGAAACTACAACGAGACTGGATGACCGTATATCTGGATCGAAAGACGAAGTTATTTCTGAAAGGAATCCGAAACCTATTCTGACAAATGTCACCGTTAAATTAGACGTCGTCTCGGAAAAGCAACCTCAAGAAGATATTGAAGAAAAGGTTCTGTCATGTTAATCTGTATTGTTATTAAAATTCTGTAGGAGCTTGGAACTAGAATTGTTTTGGGGTAATTTATAAAGCATTTAGGAATTTCTAAAATTAATAGTGATTTTTTAAGATCTGTCCAATTATTTTCTACTTCATTACCATCTGTCTAAAGGAAATATTGGTGAGACCAATCACAGCTGCATGTTTTAGATTGCAACAAAAGTACGATCTCCTGCTAGTAACAGTTGTGACTCAAAAATCGAAAATCAGGTGTTGCGAAGGCGTGATGATAAGAACGAATCTGTTTCGGCTTCACATGAAAAACGATTTGGGAAAAAAATACGTCATCGTGATTGGTCAAAGGATAGAAAAAAACGAGGGAGGTAAGTTTCTTTGAAAGGATTGCATTTGATCTAGCAGTTTATAAGAAGGAAAATTTTTTTGTTTCCTCTTCTGCAAATAAGCTGTGCTAGATCGTCTGGATTTTAATGAAGAATAAATTTTCAAGTGAGAGCAGACAGCAACGTTCACGAAGTCAATCGGTATATCGTGACTCACATCGTAGAAGCCATTCTCGAGGGGTGAAACATAAAAGTCGAACTCGGAGTCGTACACCACGTGATTATTACCACCGCGGCAGATATCATTCTCGAAGTCGAGATCGATTCCAAAGACAGGAAAGTTCTTACTATGATCGTCGTAGTTATCGATGTTATTGGACACCTGATGCTGAAGAGAAATATCCGCATCGAAGAAGACACTCTTCGTATAGAGCCAGGTCTTCAAGACACGAAAGGTGATCAATTAATTTTACTGTTCTATATATTTTTGCAAATTTTTATAGTTTATTCTAAAGTGGCTCTATCTTTAGATTGCTGCTTTCGAATTTTTTAAATAGTTTTATTTTTCGAACTCCAAAACACCAGTTGGTATTACCCAATTCGATTTTTAAGGAGAATTTTCATTTCTGTTTTAGTTGTATTTAATCCATCTTTATAGCTTATATTGATTTTTTAATTGTGTGTCAGTACTGTTGAAGGAAACTTTTACACACTTCTGTAAGCTATTTATTGTAAATTGGTTCAATATTGTAATTTTTCAGTTTTCAGAAAAAAACATTACTGTATTTACAGGAGTGCAAGTGGAGACATAACACCGACAGCTGACAAATCAAGTAGAAGCCATAGTTATTATGAACGATCAATCAGTCGTACTGAATCACGTTCTTCTGTTGCACGTTCGGTTTCACAATGTAAGACCACGGATAGTCGTAATCGGAGCTCTAGTCGCCGCAATTCTTCGGGTACCCAGTTATGTTTTTTTTAAGTTTTATTTTCAACGAATTTAATAATTTGAGAAAATTACTTCAGAATATGGTATTTTACAAATAACAGAACGTGAATCCGAAAAATCGCCGCTGCAACCTACTGAAACTCTGGGATCCATTGACTATACAACTGATGCGCACAAATCAGCCCATAACTCAGCAAGCTCACACAGTGAAAAGTATACTTTTCAAATCTACAGTGCAGATGTTGCAAAAATTTATACGCTAAATAACATATTTGCAGTTTATATTATATGCAGCCTTTCTGGCGTAAATTTGATATGTAAAACGTTTAACACAGATATTAATGAATAGTGCAAGAGCGAAGTCAGTGAAGAAGATAAAATCTAACTGTTCGCTTTTTGCAGTTAGGAGATTTAGATTCCAATAATCTATTCTAGCAGCCAAAGTTCAGACTGCTTATTTTTAATTAAATCGCTGTATAGCAGGAATTCGATAAAAGGACTCGAAGTTAAAGCTGAAAAATCAAGGAAACGCAAAAAACCCAAAGAAAAGCATAAGAAAGGAAAGAAGAGTCATCATAAGAAGTTAGTTACACTGGTTAATAGTTATTAGGGGGGAAGGGGAAGTGACTTTTCTTGTTTATGTAAAATTCTGTTTCTACTTTTGCAGAAATTTGCTTTGCAAAATTTATTTAATTTTTCCTGATGCATAGGTACGTCCTTATATATACTGCATTGCTGATATTTTTTAGAAGAGATAAGAGAAAGCCAAGTCCGTTTACGGCTGAAAGTGAAGATGAGAAGTGTAAGGCATCGTAAGTATATCATATTACATGTTGATTTTTGTTTGTTTTCAACTTTACTACTTTTTTTTCTAAATTTATTACTTGTTCATTGTGTTTCCTTCACTGTTGTACATCTTCGGTGCACTGACATGTGGTAGATTACAGGAATGCATCATTGAATCAGCCAGCAAATGAGGAAGCAAAAGCGTTTGATACTAGGAAAAAAGACCCAATCGATTGTGAAAATGTAAGAATCATTAGTCAGCTTTCTTTCATCTAATGAAGTTTTAAAGTTATAAATAACAATTGAAAGACTTAATTTTTAAATTTATGCAGGACAGAATAAGAAAGAAGAAGGAGAAAAGAAAGAAAAAAGAACGTCGCAATGATACGAAAAAAGCCTCACGGGAAACATTGGAAGAAGGTGAAATTATCACCGAAAAAGACATGTCACCAAAGTAACTATTGTTCCATTAACTTATTCATTCTTTTTTCTTATACCAATCATACCACCAGTGTTGCGTTAATTAAATTCATATTGTTGAATATCAATAAATTCAGTTATCCACAAATTGCAACGCTTTCTTTTCTCTTTTTCTGCATTTGTAGATGATGAAGAAGTTCATTAATTGGTTATTCATTTCAGAATGAGAGAAAAGGTGGTTAATTATGCCACATCTGATTCAGAAGGAGAAAATAATAATAAATCAAAAAGTCCTGCTGAACAGCTAGTCGAAAATTACAATATAAAAGTGGGTTTTTGTGAAAACTTGGTGGTTTAATTGCTTATTGGCTTTTCCTCTATGTGTCAATCGTTCTCGGTTTAGAACTGACAAGCGAATTCAACTCATTTAACTTCTAGATCTTTTTAGTTGTGAGCTAAAGAATAACTTAAGTGAAGTTTATATTGGTTCACTGCAATCAGCTTTTTTATGACCTAGATTAACAAAAAATTCAATCAAAAGGATTCTTGTTTTGTTCGTCTGCCCGTATACTTTCCTGATAATTTTTATAGAGTAGCACGAGAGTTAACTAAAAACGGCGGTAGATTGTAAATCAATGCTTAATTTTTTCCTGCTTCTGAGGAAAATATTTTTCAGGGTGTTCCTTCTGCAGTAAAATTCACAATGGATTCTAAAGTGGCAGAAAATTCCACCAAAGTTAAAGAGAATTTCAACGATGCTAATACTTTTCGGTCATCAGTTTTGTCCTTCGATTTTGTTGATGAAGTATGTTTTTAATTGATTTTTGATAGCAATTTTTTTTACTTGAGATTGTTTCTTACCATGTTATTTTCTTTTACACAAGAATAATTCTTGAAATAGCAACGAGTCTAAAAATTTTGAAGTGCATTTTCTTTATATACATTGTTTATAAATATGATCAAATAATTTTACAGGTACTGAAGGTTCCTCCAAGTATTACCAGTATATCCAAGATGGAAAAGGACACAAAACTAAATTACGAGTCGATAAATCCTAAGAGGGAAATAAAGATTACAGTGGATCTTGAAGATGATAGGTTCTCTAATTTTAAATCAAAACTAATTTCTTTATATAAAATTCTTTACAGCTTTTTAAAAGTTGTATAAACTATTTGGCGTTATTTCGAACTTTTACTTACGCTTCGGAAATATTACTCAGTTATTTTTAAATGTCTTCAGGACTTCCGACAAATTTGATTCGACCAACGATTTCAACGAAATCACTGCTCGGGAAGCAGAAAGATTGAAAGCTGATAATATCACGGAGGCAATGAATAAGTTGAAGGAATTGCGTGGGTACGTCAAGTCGAAAGTGATAGTTTCAAATTCGGCTACTGAAACGGAAGTAACAAAACAATTTAATAAAGCAAGTGGCAATGATTCTACATTCGTTGGATATAGTTTAGCTGATGTTCCATTGCCAAAAGGAATACAAGTAGCAGCTGATGTTACTGAACTAGTTGAACAAACTGCGACACCTGTAGTTCGAACCCATGAAGCTTGCACGAGCGCTAAGATTGACTTGATGGATAGAGATGTGAAAAGAAAAAAGGAAATGCTTAAGCGAAAGTGGGAAGAAGATGAAGAGGACGAATTGAGCAGATTAAGGTATATTACAGCCAAAATTATTTATATGTTGCAGTTTGCAGACTTTTTATTAGTTTAGGTTCTTCTACTAGAGTTTTTCTACTTCTACTAGTTCTTCTACTAGTATAAGTTCCTGTACTAAACTGCTTTTAGATATGAAGCATTGCGAAGTAAAACACGAAGGTTAATGAATGATCTAAGAGCTGAACGGCGTCGCTTAAAAAGGGAGCGTCTGCGTACTACCTTCGCAATGCGACGAGCTCGTGAACGATCGGTTGATATTAGTGTTGATGAGATTTTGCTTGCCGATACTTCTGATACTAGCGAAACAGATGATTCGGAGGACTATTCATCCTCACATAAGGTTAATTTTTTGTTTACTACAGTTTTGTGAATACTGAACGTTGAGGGCTGAAATTTTTGAAGATTTAGTGTAGCGGGAGTACAGGCATTTCTTAATCAAGATACTATACTATCAGAAATAATATTCCTTCAGTAAAATATGATTGTATTAGTTGCGTTCGACTTAGTATTTTGATAAGGACCTAAGGCGAATTTCAGTCTGTTAATGGTAGTGCTATTAGTCAGCAATGATTGGGTTGATCAAATGTCTCGAGTCGAATATATTCGAGTAAATTGGGATTGAATCTGGTTTCCATCTCCCTACACTTTGATTTTGCGGTTTTCAAATTGGAAAAGTTGCTCAGATTATGGATATATGAATTTTTAATGATTTTTACTTTCTGGAAGCAATAAGAGGAAGTTTCATTTACAAGAGCTTTAAGTTGGGAGGTTGTATGTGATTCTGCTCATTTAATCGATCTCTGTCGCTACGTTACTAAAATGCCAGTCACTGACTTAAAATGAAATTGCATTAAGACTTAAAGTTAAGGAATGCAGAAAGAAGGAGCATTTTAATCATATAGAAATAATTTATACATATTCCACTTCCTTGTGAATTATTTGTTTAAAAATTCGTAACAGCAATCAGTATTATACTATTGGAAACAATATTATGTAAATTATTTCAAGTATTAGCTGAATATTTTGATTCTGTTCCTAATTTAATCGATTTTATTCATGGGCAGCGTATCTAAAAAGGGGGAAATGAAGTCCATTTTTACTCATTTGTAACGTTAATTTATTGCTTACACTGTTGTTGATGATATTGAATTTAATGAGATTTTTATTTACTGTTGGCATTCAGATAGTGAAACTTTAATTTGATTGTTTTAGGAATCCGGTGAACTGATTAACTCACTGACTTTAAATAAAATTACATTCGGACTTAGTGAATGAATGTATAAATAATTTGTATATGTGTGGATCGTTTGTTTATCTTTGTTCGATCTTCCCAAATAATTATGAATACAATCTAGGAAAAAAGGAAATTATTAATATGCACTTTATATTTTTTTTATTTATAATATTTTATTTGATGCAAAGGATATAATAAGGCAAGGAATAACAAACATACTAATGACTGTTAAGGTATAGGGCAGATAGCTAAGGAGTTTAAAGGTTATCTGGAAGTGGAATTAAGTAAATTCGATGTTAGAAGAAAAAGGAAAGCTGTATGGTTATTAAGTGCTGCGCTATTGATGGTGCGGTCACCTATGAGTTTCTTTAAAAGGCGTTTTTAGCTATCATGTTGTGCTTTTAATCCTTTTGTTCGGTCATTATATCGTGGTGAGAGCAAGATTACTTATTTTCCTGAAATTTTGTTTTCCATTCATTATTTGTTTATTTTGACAGTTTCGTAAGTACCGGCAGCTTTATTTCCTGCAGCAGATTTTGAAAGTCATTGAAGTCTATGTGTTTCATTTAATTCGTAAATCAGCAGTGGCGTATCTGTATTAAGATAATCATATAGTAAAGAACCCATTGAAATGGAGCAGTTTATGGGGAAAATTGGCACATTTCTAGTCTATCATCTCCCAAATAGCTACTGCTATCATAGAGGTCCATCGCATAACATTATCCAGAACGGGTACTGCCACTTTGCTTTCGCCGACTTATCTGCCTTCAAGCCTTCCACCCATTTACACTATAGTCTCATTTCCATTCCTTTTTACCCTGCACGGTCGGTATGTTCCAGTTTCAATACAATGTGTTCTGTACAGTCAATTTCTTTCAAATAGTTTCGTCCTTCCTATCAGATTATATGCGTTTTTACGAATGTTTTTTTTAGAATAATTTATAAAATCCGTTGAAATTTTTAAAGATTAGGAATGTATCTTACTCTAAGATCTCCCACATCATTGTTTGAGAAGTAGAAAGTTACTCGAACAAGTCACGTGTACCAGTAACTGTTATGTCGTTCGTCGAATAGTTCAGGAAGTTAACTCATAACTCATATTTTACTGCATAGATCTGTTTAGGATATTTTCTGAATTTAGATGTTATTAGGGCAGTACTGATTGTGTTATTTTCTGTTTTTTCTTAATCGGTTCGATACTTTAATAAAATATTTTATCTCCTTCAGCTTCTAATATTCAAATTCTTTGTTTGTTGTTCATGTAGTTTGTATCAGAAATCTTTAGTGTACTTTGTCACCAATTTCTGAAATTGGTATTCACCTTGGAGAGAATGTGTCTAAGCAGAAAAGCTTAGGATTTCCTACAAATAAATTAAAAAACACGTTGAACAACTTGTAGCGATGATTTCGTTCACTTTCCAATCTTTTCCCTCGCTACCGTATCCCTTTGCTCATCATCGAACTATCAGCATCATGAGAAAATAGATTAAAAAGTTCTTTTGTTCACTCACATTCTCAAAGAATTTCACCTCCTTTTGTTACAAAATGCTTTCAAACCACTTTTTTCAATTAATTTTGGAATATTGATTCGGGTACATCTTGCATTTTGTCTTTTTCTCTGATTTGATCATTTTCTGATTTTCTCGTTCTTTTCTGTAATCTGACAAAGTACTTGTTTGATGCACAATCTGAACTGCCATTCACTGTGGTTTCTTTTTTCTTAGCTCTATGTATTTTACCTCCAAAAATTTATTTCTCACTCTTGTGGCAAATATTCACTATTGCTGCTAACCTTTGAATACCGTAGTCATATTCAGAGATATGTTTTTTACCAACAGTTTGTTTCCTGAAAATTTTTGTCACTTTGAAGCGTGTATATCAAATGGTGTTACGGTATCACTTCTCACTATTTGATTAGAAAAAAATATAAATTGTTGAAACAATAAGTTTTTGTCAATGAGATGCAGAGAATGAGTTGTTTGGGTGATGTTTTTATAAAATAACTTTTCGAGGATTTAAGATTAGTGTGGTACGTCCTTGCCTACCAGTGAATGTTCATAAATGTTATCACATAATAGACCGCTCATATTTCTATTCACTTGTGGTAATGCTTTCGCTGAAAAAAATGTGTGACGCGTAAGAAGGATGTTTCAATGTACTGAAATGCATGTGTTGCATCAAATTATCAAACCATTTAAAATTTTTAGTTACTAAATCCGATACTTAAGCTACTAAAGGCGTCACTTTTTGCGATAAGAATTAAATAAATTAAAGAATTAGTGATTTATTATCGACATTTCGCCCGAATTATGACTGTAGCTGTGGATTTGTGTACTGGGAATAATGAACAGAAACCAGTAATCGAGAAATATTGATAAATCTTTTTTAAATGCTAACTTTAATCTATCATGTGACTTCACCAGTCATTTCTTTTTACTTTACTGTTCTCAGCTGCCTACATAAGCTGTGATAGCGGAATTCCAGTAATTATTTATGATTCACATTTGTCCGAAACTGTTTGACAGTTATTAGTTTGAGAGTTAATATGATTCTAGAATTTTATACCATCACCGAAAGCGGATGAAGGTTGAGGTGAAAGAGCATAAGATTAGAGATTAGAGATTGCATAACACTGACCATTCCACCAAGGCTTAATCCCGGTACTCCAAAAAGTAACGTAAGTTAGAAAAATATCCCAACAGATGGTAATTTTTTCTACCCTTCCTTAAACTGTTGGAGGGGTGTGCCAAAGCCTATTTCCCAAGTAGGTGATGTGCGCATTTTTATGAGGCTTTTTTTCATGGTTTTATGTCAATGAAGCGTTGAGGCAAATATTAAACATCTGGAAGTTGTTTATTTATTTTTCGATTTTATAATGATGGTAATACCATAAACCTAAATTGCACATGTACATAAGTTTTGCGTTCCTTTCTGTTTGTTCTTTTTCGCTTGTCCATTGTATCGATTGCTTCAAAATTCATTCGTTTTGCAGAAGAAGCTGCTAAAACGAAAGCGGTACAGTGGAAGAGAAGCCATCGTTGTGCAATCCAACCAGTAAGAATTTTTTCAGTCTTATAAAAACAGCATAAACGAACTCTCTATATACGAGATTTTCTTTCAATTTTAATTTTAAATGTGCGAAGGTATGCATCTATGGTAATTTTTTCCGCATATCTTTTAATTTAAAAGAATCATCCGTTTTTAAACTGAGATGATTCACGGGGGCTTAAATCTTTTTCGGTGTTTCTAAAATGGTTTTTAACACTTCACGTTTTGAATATTAACGGTTCACTTGTTTATTTTCTTACTTGAAATCTGATAGTTTTAATAAATTAATGAAAACTGTCGGACTTCGAAACCAACAGAGGATCGATGTTTACCGGTTAGATAATAGCAGAAGTGTTAACGTATATATTTTAATCCCTAAATTGAATATTTTAGCGAATACATATATATTCGTTTATGTTTGTGCTGTATAATATGCATCAGTCTATGTATGTAATGTATGTAACCGCGGTTTTTGCAACTAAAACGGTAAAAAAACCCATTTCTGTGGTTGTGTATTGGGAACGACTTATGACTCGTTGAGGTTAATTACAGCTTCCCCTTCCCTTCTCCATCCCAATTGTTGCACATTATATACCTTTCTTCACTCACTTTTTCCTTCTCTCTCTCATTGGTATCCCCACATCTTATTTTTCAAATATGTAGACAAAATTGGAAATTTTTTCCTTTAGCACGTTTAGGTTTGGATTAACGTCAAGGATGGATCTAGATTTTAGGGATATCCGAGGCTTAGGGATAAGGAATAAGATGCATTTTGGTCTTGATGCACCGTACTTATCGATTTCTGCTGAGTGAGTTTGATAATTTTCTCTATAAGGCGAAATATTTTTAGCTGGGAGGAGAAAATCTTGACAAGTTAAATATTGGTTTTCTACTGGCGTTCCTAATTCTAGGATTTCAAAATTTTTAATAGTTGCGCTCCAATTTTGAGCCATTCCATTATTTTTTCCTACTTGTATTTCTTATCCCTGGTCTCCAAAAAGGCCTTGGATGAGCGAAACAACAATGCAAATTCTCATGCTGTGTTACGATAGTTGGGCATTTTTTGTTCAGTCTCTCATTTTTTTTCCGCTTCGCTGAGCATTTTGGAATTTCTTTGAATACCATACCCGTTTTGGGTCGAACAAAACTAACGATAGGAGTGCTTCATTGATTGAAGATGTTTCTACTCAAAATTGGAGCTGTACAACAAAGTTACATTACGACGTTTTGCTGAAATTGAAATTTAATTTTCTCATGCTGTGTTACGATAGTCGGGCATTTTTCAAAAGGAATGAGATTATTTCAAAGTAAAATACGCTGAGCGTATATATGTATATAAATTCTTATTTTCACAATACAATTTTTGGTTGAGTTGGACAGCGGTAGAATGGAGTGCAAGGAGTACCAGCTCAATGCGTAGCACTTTTGATTTTTTCTACTTTTGAAATACATAGGACAAGGATGGGACTGATTGTGATTTATTTTATCGCACATCTATTTACAGTTTTGTTAAAATCACTATTTCAAAATAATTGGTTAAAGTGAATGCTGCTATGGTCAGGAATGGTTTTATAAATTTTTTGAAATTTTTAGATCTCTACGTAGAGTAACTTTTCTAAAGTCATACAATAAAGTGTCCTCTTCACTCTTTGGTATCCTGAAAAAAGGGTTGACCTGTTCCACAATGTTCATTCTGCTTCCTCTAATAGATTCGGGAATGATGTTTCTGTGATATAACAAAGCAGCTAAAACGTTTTTTTTAAGGAGTAAAATCTGTGGATTAAAAGAGAGTAGTAATGACGAGGGCGATATGAAGCAACATCAGAATGCAGGGAGTAGTAATAGTAAAGAACAGCTAGAATCAAACGCTCCGGATAATTTGATTTTGGTAAGTATCTTACTCTCCTTGAGAAAAAATGCAATTTATTTTACGTTTTTTGACAAAAAGAAAGCACAGCTGGTTTTAATTCAATTTTAAGTGTATTATAGACCTTTTTTGATGAAAAAAAAGTAGTGTGACTGAAAGTGAAGGTGACTTATATGAAAGTCTATAAGCATCTAGTTGTATAATTTTTTCAATTTAATTGGTTATTAAAGTGTAGGGTAAGAGCACTAATACATAGCTATAAAGTCGGTAGTTTTCTATAATCAAGTTAGGACGATTTTTATGAACTTCCCTGAAACAAGTTAAAAGAGTCATATATAGCCTTCCTGGATGTTTTTATGTGCATGTGTATCCCCTGGATTACTGTGTATTTATGTTTACATGCCTTTTATTCCCGTTAAATTTTATGATGCCAATTATGAGTAGAATAAATCAAAGGCACAAATCGTGAGTGCTTATACTGATAACGCTTCTCTCTTTAAGCTTCGTTTTCATTTCGGAAAATCAGAAAAGATTCAAACAAAATAACAGTAGCTATATATATATGATGACGTAAAAATAGAACGGAAATGATGGGATTGAATTGTTAGAAATTAGTGAAATATTGATTAGCGACATATTATATGCTTACCGAAAAACGAATTGTAGTTATTATGGAAAATGACATTGTCAGATTATTTTTTTTTTTGTTTTTAATCCTTACTATTCCGCTAGTTCTGACTATGTCCTGCATCTTTTAGGAACTTCAGCAACGCATAGGCGGATCGAATGAGGGCGCATTGGAACTGTTGGAGCAACTAAAGAAATGCTTAATCGGTGGAGCGGTGAGCTCGAACATACATCTCAATCCGGAAGTGATTAGAAAGAATGCTTAAATTTTGTTTTTTTCTCTTCAAAACTTGTTAAAAAAACATTTCTAATTGACAGCTTACGTTACGGTATTAAAATTATTAGTGGTAAATTTTTCTGAATAGTGATCGTTCCGTTTTATTTATTGTATTGCTTGGAATTACCATTGCTTGATAATGTTATTTTCTATTTTTGTTATCAGTTTTGTTGCATTTTATTTTGCACCGTACGTGAAACAAATGCAAAACAGTCATTTTTATTTCTAGTAGAAACTATGTTTTATTATCAGCTTGACTAGATCTTAGCTAAATAAACATGTATCTATAATTTGATATGATAAATTTGGTGTTTATTTCTTTAATCCTCAAAAATTATATTCCTTTTCTCACTTAGTCTCTTCATTTATCTTCTCTTTTCTTCTGATACGTGAAAGGTCAATAAAATTGAAAGCATTGAGTGGACTTACGAGTAATTAAAGCAGACTTCCAAATGAGGACATGGGTTACTGTGTGTGAGGAGCAATGGAGTGGTCATTTTAATTTTAATATGATATTAGCAAAAAGATGGGAGGATAAACATGAGGAAATGGTGAATAACAACTATGAGAGGTTTTGGGAATAAAAAGATAAGTGTTGCCGAATTGATTCAATTTAGTGAATTTCTTCTTTAAGGATACAACTTTCTGCGAAATGGCAGATGGATTGGAAAGATTTGGGTTTAAAGCATATCATGTTTAGTATAGAGCTGATCGCAGATCGGATAAATTTGCAACGCCTACAACGTGGTATTTACATGGCCGGAAACACAATAATTTTGGAATATTTGCCAATATAGGATCAAAGCTTCCATAAGTTTTGCCTGCGGTAGACAATTTTTCAAATGCAATTGTGTATTTAACTTGGAGGGAGGTATTCGGATGTGTGTGGAAGGTGTTAGTTTGAATTTCTAATGAAATGTAACAATTTTTCAAAAATTTGTTGCGTACAGAGGTTTTTTGAAGTGGAAAAAAGAGAATTGAGAAGGTCATATGAAGTGGCTGTGAATTTTGCTCGACTCAGAGCGACTAGACAAAGACACTAGTGGCAAGGTGCGTACTCAATAATTATAGAATCAATAAAATTGTGAGGGAATTCGCGATTATCGAATTGACAGGTACGATCTCGCTGCTGCTGCTACTACTATTGCTGCCGAGAAGAATGTGGTTTTTCATTTCTCAAAATTTAGACGCGCGGAATCAATTTGATTTTAAAATTTCACTTTTTATATTGGTCAAAACTTGCTAGCTAAATCAATTTCATTACAATAACACGACTAGTGATTTTAAATGGGAAAAAATTTAGTAAAAGTTGATTGAGCGCTGATCAACAAATCTGAATTTGGAATTCAAAGAATATACCATTAAATTGGAGGTACTTTAGCTAAAAATATTTGTTTCATATTAACTTTAATTAATTGATGAACATTTTTAAGTGTTTTTTTTTGTGATAACTTCTATAAAACACTTTGCATATTTATGTTGCACATTTTTTCATGTCAGTTTAGTTATGTTTTTTTCTTTGGCTGAGTATTTGTGGTATGCCTGAAAAGATATAATTTTAATTTGGTGCTTTTTTGCTGAATAAACTGATAATCTCGTCATCGATATCAACAAGAGGCAAAGATAAAATCTTTTGAATTTACAAAAATTCATTGACTATTGTTCATTGACTGAACGTATGCGTAAGTAGCAGAGATTAGAAGGTCACGGCATCTTACGTGATTAGAAATCAATAATAGATTAATTTGAAAAGGTAAAGTTTTGAAATTTTTTTACGCTTAAAATTAATTTTACACAAATAATTCCATGAAAACTAGAATTTACTCTCTAAGAACAATACTGAGCGATAATAATTATTTAATTATGTTCGGTATTTGAAAGTTTTTCTTTTCATCCTTTCTGTTCTTGCTATTAAATAAGATAGACCTGTTAAGAACAAATTACGGCATGAAGCGAGTAGTGAGAGAAAGCATTTAAGCCTAATATTGAATGTACACGCATATCCAAGTTAACGTTGTAACAAAGAAAAGCATATATTATTGATTGTTTAGTTAAAAAATAATGCTTTTAGAAATTTGTTCAATTTTCGAAACTATGAATATTCCTGTGCTCTTCCCTTGCCTTATCCTCCTTTTTCTTCTTCATCCGCCGATTTTGAAACCAAATTTTGATCTGTCGTTCAGTGAGACCCAACATGCGGTTTAATTCAATGCGCCGTCGTCGGGTCAAATATTTGTTGTAGTGAAATTCCTTCTCAAGTTCCAACGTCTGCTGACGGCTGTACGTTTGCCTTCCTCTTTTCTTACAGTTATCTGCAATGAATGCCTTTTTTGCATTTTGTTTCTGGATCATCGCTGGAAGTGAAGAGCACAGGAATACATGTAAATAAATATATACATATGCAAATTAGACTGCTGCTTATTAAATTTTTCATTGTTTTTCAATAAATGGAAGTTTTTAATTTTGGTTTACTTTGTTAAATATATTTGCGAAATAGAAATACTGGGAGAGGTGTAAGTAGATGTAAGTCGGTGTAATGCTCTGGAAAATTAGAAGATGAAGAATAATGAGAATTAGCTTTCTTGTATCTCTTAAATAATAAATAAATTTATTCGATGCTTAGAAGTTTCAATTGAAAACTTAAAGTTTTGCAAAAAAATTGAAACTAAAAGAGATTCTTAAAATTTATTCAAGTCTTAAGATAGAATAGAAATAAACGCTTCAGTTAACTATTATAAAATTTGACTTTTGATGAAAATTTTTAAAAAACTTTGTTGAATTGTAATTGAAAAAAAGGCGACAACACTTTCTGCCATTCATAACTTCTTCATTCGTTCATTCAAAAGAAAAAGGCGCTCAAACAACACTCCCATATATGGTAATCATATAAAACTAAAATCAAAGCTTGTGATCACAATGAAACATACAATGCGTCAAACCAAAAGGGAAAATGAAATCAGTTCCCCAGACACAATTAACTCAAATGCATAAATTTAAAGAAAATTAGCACATAAAATTTTTTAATTAAATTTTTCAACTTTTAGCTTTGCTCAAATGAAATAAATGAGTTAGTCTACTGGCTATCTTTTGCTTGTGATATTTTTTTAATATAATAATAGCTTAATGAGCTCATTTGAAATTCCACAGAAAGATCGACCGCTTTTTTTGCAACCATTTTAGTCGAACGATTTCATAATTTCAAATTGAGCATTAGTTTGTCGCATATTCTATAATCAATGAAAACCACCGGTAATAAAGTAAAGAGAAACATTGATCGAATGCATTATAGCACATGTAAAAATGCACACATACAACATATAAAACCCATCAAATCAGATTTCATATATTGGGCGGGCAAATAGGATAGGGTACATAGGACGCCGGATGAGGTGGTACCTGATTAGGCCATGGTTGGGACATCGCCGGCATCGTTGGCATGCACCAGCCTGCGCCAGCGGCTACCTTTTTATCCACGCGTTCTTCAACTGCGGCTGCGGCTGCGGCTGCAGCAGCAGCCGCAGCAGCACTATCAACTACCAATTGCTTTGGTGGATTTGCTGGAAGTAAAGCAGAATGCTCATTTTGCTCTTCGCAACGATTCTTCTCCTTCTTGGCTTTCATCCGACGATTTTGAAACCATATTTTGATTTGTCGATCGCTCAAATTGGTCTGTAGCCGAAGCTCTTCACGTTGCTTTTTACTCACATAACTGCTTTGCTGGAATTTGCTTTCGAGCACCGACGTCTGATAACGTTGATATGTTTGACGACCTTTCTTCGATTGCGCTGCAATTTTAGATCAAACAAAATTCTCCCCAAAATTTTATCGCCTTTTTTGGTGTCGTTCACTTTGTTACTTCGGGATTATTACTTTAATTTGAAAATTTACATAAATTTCTACTTTAACTTTTAGGAATTTCTGAAAATTACCATTATTACCAAAAAGTCTTTTTAACAGAAAAATAAATTCGCAAGGAAGAGTGAAGCAATAAATAGGTAATATACAGCTAATTTATTATAGAAAATACTGTATGAAGGTGTAAAAGAAAAAAAATGAGTTACATTGAGTTTTAAGAATAAAATTTAAAATTCTTTTCCATTTCAAAAATTGTTGTTTTTGCTAAATTTGATAAATTTATAAAAGATAATTTTTCGTTGATACTAACTTTAAAGAGATTCATTAATTTGTTTAAACTTAAAGAATTGTTCAGTGAACAAGCGATAGGGGATGTCATCGCTGAAATTGACTATAATGAGTATTATTATCACTAGTGAACGAGCACGGAATAGTGATAAACGCGGTATTAAATGAAATTTAATGTGATGGGGTTCTCTGTGTAGTGACACCTATGATGCTTAAGAAGATCAGACGAGAGTTGAACGAAAATTACTTTAAATATTTAATAAAAGTCGTTAAGCTGGTATTTGAATTATATTCAATAGATAAATTGCATTTTAGTGTGAATGGATCAATCTTGAACCTGATAATTGAATGATCTATGAGAGCCCGACGTTAAAAGAGGTGAGAAGGGTATTAAATAAAAATTTATGGACAATTAAATGAAATAAAAAGAGAGAATGAGTATTAGCAGTATATATACATCTATGAATTGGCCCTTAGAGACAGATAGATGGACAAATAAACACAAAGATGATTGAGGGAGGGAATCGAATTAAAGTGCCATATAACTGCCACGAACATAAATTTCATTAAATTTAACTAACCATAATTTGGCCAATGTGGAGGTGCATAGCACTGTGCCGGCCAGGCGGAAAATGCAGCAGCAGCTGGATTCATTGGCTGCCCGAACTGTTGATAATAATTTGGCCAATTGCCGTATTGTTGTACGTACGCAGCAGCAGCACTTTGATATAAGGCTGGATCCGGCTGAGTAGTAGTTGAATTGGGATCACTACTATCTGAAGAACCGGAAGATTTTGTAGTGGTTGATGAAGAGGTGGTATGACCGACACCTTGAGTCATTTGTGCAAGCCGTTGCAGATGATCATCTGTTGGAATAGCGGCAGCTACTGCAGCTGATGCTGCTGCATCTTGAAAAGTTCGCGAACCGGAAGCGGGGAATTCAAAACCCATCGCTGAAAGCGTTGGAGCATTCATGATGCCAATATTACCTTATGGCTGCTTTTACAACGTACAGCAAATCGTCAGAAAAAACCGATTAGTGCGAGGATATGGATGAACTGAATGAATAAATATGATTGATAGATTGATGGATGGATTGGGTGGATTGGATGGATTAAATGGACTGGATGGATCACACTTTCGTCTTACTCTTCTCTTCTTGCTACTTAAAATAGCACTGCTACTGCTCCTTTGCAGATTTGAATACTGCCACTACTGCAAATTCTGTTGCCGTTAATACACCACCTCTTGCAGGCAGGACATGCACATCATACCAGCAGCAGTAGTAGCAGCTCAAAATACCGTATCCAAGTCAAAGAGGCGGAGCTGTATTCTCTGAATCCTTTGCTATTGCTCCACTTCTCTCACTCTACTTCCTATCAGATAAATAAACTTAGAAGTCTTTGTGGGCGTTCACCAGTGAAACTCTGATTGGTTGAAATGCCTGAAAAATCCAAATCGGAATTACGTGATTGTAAGATGCTGCTGAAAAAGGAGGGCAGTCAGTTGACAGCAAACATGTAAGCGTATTTATTCAGTTGAAGTGTTATCGTCTTACGTGAACGTGCATTATTATAGAAAACGTGTTAGAAATTAAAGTATGTTAAGCTTGAACATTAGATTATGTAAAAAATGGTGGCGGAAAAGGCACAAAATTTACGCCTCAATTCCTTGATAAAATTGACCATTTGAACAGTTTAGTTACCTTCCGAATAGCCTATGCATCAGTGACACAATGCAACAGCAATGCTACTTATAATAATGGGCCGCTTAATGTACTCTTAGAATTTGATTGCCTTTATTCATCAAAATTTGTTATTTTCCTTCCATTCATGCACGAAATTTTGTTGAGCACATCAAACGAAGTGAAAATTAAAGATCAAATAAATAGGATCATTAAAAAAGGGAGATTGTCCCTCTGCCATACACTTCACTCTTCTCCCATATCATCGATCACCTTGATTTCGACGCTAATTTAAATAGCTTTTTCACCTTTGCACTAGACAATAAATAGCCTTGATGTTGATATACGTTAATTGAATTCCATAAATTCTTATGAATATAATGTAGGAAGCAAGACAAATCTTCCAGTTATTACTTTCCTTTTCTCTATTTTTTTCAAATAATATTTGGAATAATGTTAGCTAGTGTTAAAGGTCAGGTCATCCTTACTTAGTTTCTTGGTGTAAGGTAAGCCCTCATTTTTTGCTTGCTTTTTTTCTCAACTCTACGATCGAACAGCAGAATATTTGCAACTTTCGCTCTTTCTTCATTATTTTTAAAAGCTTAGATTAAATTGGCTTCGGAACGACAATTTAAGTTGAAAAGAAGTTAATATTAATATCGAAATTTTTGATTTTCATTGACAAGCAATCTAAATGTGACGAAAGTTGTGACAGCCTGAAATGATTAGCAAATAATATTGGATAATTTAGCACTGTATAAGTTGACTGCAAATCGAATGAATGAGCTATTGACAGATAACAATTTTTTAGTCCATTATGTTAAGCTAATAAATTAGAACACCTTCAGAATCCTTTATCAGACGAGATCTTTCATCACATATATTGATTGGTCCGGTCAATAGCAAGTTTGAATTTAAATAATATTTCTTTTCAATTCTAGAAATTTGTGTTTATAATTAAATTTGACTAATTTAAAATTTCAAGTTAGAAACTTAAAGTTCTTAAAGGAAGCTGAAGATAACCAATTAAAAAGTTTGTGTTTTAAAAATTAACTCTCTCTCTCTCTCTGGAATGTTTACATTCAATGAAAATAATAAAATAAGCAAAATATTTAAAAAATTAATGCACCACAAAGATAGAGTCCCGAAAATATGTTCATCTTAAGCAGGTGCAGATGGGGAATTTGCAACCGTTGTTAGGGGAAACTGCATTTTGCATCCATCCATCAGCTGTATGATTGCAAATTCAGCATAATCGATAATGTCACATTGTAGTCAGTTATAAACATTTCTAGCAAACTCAAACAAAATTTTAATGATTACGATGCTTTTTATATCTTATCTTAATTAGGAGCTTATTAGTTAGTTATATTCTAAGTATGGAAAGGTAAGGTATGAAATTATTACCATACCTTCCTTAAACGTATCAATCATACCTAAATCAATGGCCAACATCACAATGTAATTTATGCCTTCCAGTTGCACAGTGAATAAAATTGACGATGTTATTTCGTCTAGCAGATGGATTCGGATTAATGTCTGGTAATTTAAAAATTTTGTTACAAAATTAATGACTCACCTAAAAGTTATTTAGAAAATTGCTTTGGATAATTTGTTTTGTCTGTTAAATTTTAATTAAACAAACAGTAGCAAATTTAAAATAAAAATAAAATGACAATTTTTGTAAAACATTGCATTGGAAGCTAAATTTATCAGTGCTTATCATTCTTTCATCAATCCTAAATAATCAGTGTAACAGAATACAAAATGATGTATAGTGAAATGAATGGGTAATGGGCAGAGAGAGAAATGGGAACGAGTTGGTAGAGAGGGATTCATTACTATAACAAAAAAAAAAATGAATGGGTCATAAAGAGGGTATAGTCAAAAAAAAATTGAAAATTCAGGACAGAACTGAGAGGCATGCAGGCAGACATTTCCACAATCTTATTTCATGTGAACAGATGGAGAAATGTGGCGTAGAATTGGAAAATGGTAGAAAATAGGAAAAGGATAGAAGAAAGACATCCTGATTAGCAGCAGGTATGACAGCCATGTGTGTGTGTGTGTGTGTGTGTGTGTGTGT
>JABVXW010000126.1:0-63941 GCA_013365375.1 Litomosoides brasiliensis | reverse complement strand
TTGGAAAATGGTAGAAAATAGGAAAAGGATAGAAGAAAGACATCCTGATTAGCAGCAGGTATGACAGCCATGTGTGTGTGTGTGTGTGTGTGTGTGTGTGTGTGTGTGTTGAAGAAGGTGGTAGAAAACTTGAATAATGCAATAATGGATTTTATAGTACGATTTTTGGGAAAATTTTTAAATCTATGAAAAAAATTCACATAAAAGTTCTGAAAAGATTTCAAAAACAGAAAAGTTCGACGCCTCAAAGTCCAGGCCAGATTTTCATTCCGGCAATGAGGAAATTAAATTTGTTAGGAGGACGTTGCGAAGGAAAGGAAAATGAAGAAGTAGTAAACGAGTAGAGTAGTAAAATATAGTGGCGCCACGAAAACGATGTGCGCTTATGGCCTTTCAATGAAACACGGATCATTCGAATATTCGAGACGGATACAGGAAATAGTTAGCGAACAAACGAATCATCGACCCCGTCGATCAAAGCAACAGAGTCACATTTTCTATTTCTGATGTTTTTCCATGTTGTTTTTCGCACATCCGGTTAATGCAGTTGAACATCACCACAGTATCTTTCGAAACTGATCGCTGACTGATACTTCTTCAGATAGAAGTGATGCTTCGCGGCGCTACATAATCATTTAAGAATTTGACTTAAATATCGAGCCAAACATCAATTAGGCAATTAAGTAATTGTGGAGAGAAAAAGAAAGGTATGGGAGAGATTTCAAGATAAATAAACCTGGAACACAATATTTTAAAGTTGCATAAGAAAATTAACCTTATATCTGTAAGTTTGATAAAAAAAAAGTTAATAAAATCCGAAATAGCATATGTTGGTTTCAAATTTTTCACTAAAAGAAAAAACTGATGGAATGTGTTCACAAGCATTAATTGTTTCGAACTTTGTAAAAATACTTAAGTAATCAAAAAAAGATGATCGACTAAGACGTATTTACAAAGTCAATAATACAGGTCGAATAAATCGACCTCAGTATGAGCAAAGCAGTTTATGTACATTTATATAATTAAATTTAGCGTTAAAATTTAAAGTTGCACTATATTTTTATGATTATTTCACTACTGGTTGAATCACTAAAATAATAATAATTGATATTTTATGATCAAATAATTTCACCCTTAACGGGAATATAAAAATTTTAAAAAAAGTGAAATTTTTTTCGGGGGCCAATAAGATTAATTCTAATTAGTATCATTATTGTTAGTGGTACCATCAAAAGATACCATTATCGCCGTCACCATCATTAACATCCTCATCATCCGAGAATCATCGCCATCGTTAATATTGCCATCAGGTGAGCATCAAAATATACGCCAGCAGTTCTTTTACCCTTAGCATTCGTTTCGGGTGCTCAGATTCTTTTCCGCTTCTCCTCCCTCTTCCCCGTTGTACGACCACTTTCCTTATAACTACTGGCCTCAGTGCCGTTGCATTAACGAAAATGGGTATTTTACGAGTATTGCTTGCTGCCTGCCTCACATTTCCCAGTCATTTTGATACCATTCCATTCTAATCCATTTCATTTCATTTCATTTCCAACCAGTTCAGGAGCGCACCTTCTCTTGATTATCGGCGCAATAGTATTACTTCTCTTCCACTCACCTGGTTGACATCAAGCGCTTTGCTATATTCCGTGACTTCATATAATCGAGAGCTAGTAATATCTAAAGAGTATCACCAAGTATTGCTTATTCTGATGCACCACTTTAAAACGATATTTCTGCACTAATTTATCTTCTTATGCAAATTATCTGATTGCTTTTTAAACTAACTCCTGATAAATAGTGATATTATTTTGAACACCGATTAATGATAGCAATGCTCTTTCCAGAAAATACTAATTTCAAGCATTACGATTCAAGCAATCAGTCAATCAGTAAGTTTTACTTCTAGCATACCTCATATACAGTAAGTACCAGTTAGCTTTATTTGATTAAAACAATTCAGAAATCTTTCTGGATTATTCCTCTCCCAAATATAATTAACCAAATCCAACATACTAACCATCCTTTGTTACTACGATAAATATTATATAGCGAGTAACACAGATGCTAATGAGAAGAGTATGATCTAATTTATTTTCTTGCAAATTAACTGTCAAAATTTCAGTCAAATTTTAGTTCTAAAAAAATTTCAATTTAAATGGAAATTGATTAGCAAAAAATTGGGATGGCAGTTTTTGTTCAAAATTGACATATTAATGCAAAAATATCCATTAAAACGAAATCTTAAAACGAAGAAGGTTTGCTCGAAATAGAAAAATAAATCATTTAGAGAAATTTGCATTGCTTCTGAAAACAATTTCCTACATTTCTGTTTGGAAGTGGAAATATCAGCTCATTTTTCTCGGAAAGGAGGCAGTAAGATTTTTCACGTTTAAAAGTAATATTTGGGCGTTTTGCAAAAAATTTGTAAAAAAGCATTGGAAAACCTTTTGATGCTCTTCCAAGCTTTATCTTCTAAAATTTTCTTGTAATTTCATTTGTGATTTCAATTTATCATCAAAGTGATGTTTCATAAATCATGTCCAAATTCTTGAAAATTTTCAAAAAGAAAAAAAGACTGCTGAAAGTATAAGTGCTTTGATTGCTCGTACATCCATCCTCTAATAAATGGGCTTCTAGTAGCTGTCTGATTATAATAATTATAAAATTCATTCTACAAGTATATTTTTACACTTAGCTACAATTTAAACTCTTCTTAAAATGTTGACCAAAGAAGTGATGCCTATAAAACTGAACACCACAAGTCAATTAAATATCCCTCTCTCTCGTCCTAAGTACGTATGAGAAATTCTCGTCAAGAAATTTTTGACATTGGAAATAAGTAGCACAGCTAGTTTACCTAGGAATTCATTCTAGGACATTTATTTAAAGTTGCTTAGGAAAACTAAACTAAACTAGAAGCTTTAATATTTACCGAAAACTTTTGTAGATCATTTACTGGTCCTTCGGGCATCGTAATAATTTGCTATTTGACGATGCCAAAAATTGTTTTATTGATGATTTTAGCTTAGCTACTTGTAAGGAATTTTCTCTCGAGAAAACTATCTTCTGTGCTGAAGTGGGAAGAGGTAGAAAAAAAGACCACCCGAAAGTGCAGCTAATTGAGACCACCCAGATAGTGAAGTAATTAGGCCGGGAAAGGCATATGGTGGTAATGTTCCCTTTGCTTCTTCGAAAATAAACATTTTCCGCCCGTGCTGTTTCACTTTTTTTTTGGCCCCATTGTTCATATATCCAAATGTTGTATGCCTTATAACATTTATTTCTTTTTTTCCTTCTCCATCTCCCTTCGCTCACGTTTTTTTCCCAGAAATTTTCATTTCTGTTGAGGAGTTCTTTTTGATTTGATAAGAATTTTTGGGATAATCAAAGATTATATGTTTTGTTAGAACTCCATATTCTCATTCGTGAAACTTTTATAATTGTTTTAAAAAAATTTTTTTAATTTATAAAATATTCATTTTTTTTTCCTTCTGTTATCTGTAGGAGAAGTAATTCAATGGCTTGGTTATTTACCGGCAAATACTTGATATTTTTATATGCCTTCTCGTCATAAATAATTTTTCCTTTTTAGAAGTAAATTTTAGAAGCGCTTTGGTCACTAGCTATTCAATACATTTAAATAAAGAAATATAATTTACAGGGTAATTCTACATTTCTTCATTTCAGTCAGAAAAACTGATTTTGTTAAATATTTCCAACTTAAATAATTCAAATATTATTCGCTGTATGAGGCAAGTGATTGACGTTATATTCACATTTAATTAAATCTTACACTGCTGAGCATGGCAAAAGCATATCCCACGACAGCATAATGAAATTTCTACAGTACCTTTAGTTTCATTGTAATTGTGCTACAGCATGGTACAGTACCATAATAAGCAGAAAAACACCGTTATGTAAATCCATTGCTAAATTATGTAAATTTAAACAAATCTATCTTAGTAACTACACGATTATTACTTAAGATGAGGTCATTTTGAGTCTATTTCAATCAGTAACTTTATCAGTGCCCACAACATGTCGAGAGCAGAGACGAGAGTAGAGGATATTGTTGCAATATATCAAAATTAGAAGCTTTAAAAGACCATAATCATTTTCTTTTTCTCTCTCTCTCTCTCTCTCTTTGGTGTGTAAAAAATTCTAAAATCTTTCTTATTCCTAATCTAACTATGTGTTATTTGTAGAAAATATAATGTGAGAAAGGATGAATAGATGACCCAATAAATATAAATCTATACATTGATGAAAATGAGAGAAAAAGAGAATGAGGGAAAGAACAGAGTAATCATGAATGAACGTGAAGAAAGAGGAGACGAAATTATCATAAAAGAGGAGTGAGAATGCAACAGGAACAACAAATACGACAAACCCCAAGATAATGGGATCGGATCCTGTTTCCACCACCAATTTACAATACATTTTCATTGTATACGCATATACAGAGAAATAATCCATTCTACGTGATATTTCTTTTAGGATAAATTAAAAAGAAATGAAATGGAAAAAAGATATGTACATAAATAGAGGGGGAAAAAGAAAAAGAAATCTACCAATTTTTAATAGTCAAATTTTTAATGGAAAAAGTAAATGGAAAAGAGAGGAAAAGAAAAAAAAACAAGGAATTGTTCCGTTTTTTTGTGGAAAATATTTTGCTGTAAAAAAATTAATTTTTGTTTGTTTTTTTCTCCTTTGCTCTTTCTAAAAGGCAAAAAAAATTGACAAATTGAGATTAAATTGAATTTCTTTCCTTAGGGATAATTGGTTTTCTTTTTCTTTTTCTTTTGATAAAAAATATAGAATAAGATGGAAGAAAAAAAAAGAAGAGAGATGGAAGGTGCAGAATGATGGGGAACTAAAAGAAAGGGAAAATAGAAATAATTTCGAAAAATTTAAATTAGAAACAGATTGGACAGTTTTATTAAAAAGGGAACATTACATGAGCCTTTTTTAAATTAATAAATAAATGTGGAAGCTTCCACATATTTCATATCAAAATTGACTAACTAAAGAAAATGGAAAGAAAACGCATCGCTTACCGTATCCTCACAAACTCACTAACTGGCTGATTCACTCACTAACTGACTGCATTTGACTATATTTTCAAAACCTTCACCACACACTCCACCCTCCCCCTTCTTCCTCTCTCTACGATGAATGAATCAATTTTGCTGCATTCGAGTTTACAAAACACTCACACACACACACACACACACACACACACACACACACACACACACATACATCTGGACAACGACATCAAGGGAATGACTAAGGAATAGATCGGCCAACGATCATCGATGTCATCTTACTGAGGATGTATTAGCTGAGGATATGTTCAATTTTCCGCCAATGATCGTTCGAGGATTTCTCATCTTTCTCAGATTATTCAAATAGTACTTTTAAGAGGGACACTGTACTGCTTTGTTCTGCGTCAGTTTCGTATCTCGAAATTACCATATCACCATAATATACCACTACTTGCATTTGATAATAATTTTCATTAGTTAAAAAATTAGAAAATGAAAAGTGCAGTGCATTTGTAACTTTAGTATAAGTTAGAACAGGAAATCTGTATTTCAAAGATTATTAATTTATATATATGCTTGTCTATACTTCAAAAGTATTACAGTGAGGTACACGAGTACGGTAATTTGATTTTCAGCACAATAAACAATGCGATACTATACGTTAACAGTACTTGCGATGTAAAACGTCAGAGGAATAATGAACGACACGTAAAAAATAAGGCAAGCAACGTAAACTTTATCAGAAATTATTGATTGTTTTAGAAGAAAGGATGGTTGCTTATCTACGATATGAATTGTAATTGCAATAATTTCAAGGATTATCTCACTGATAATGCGTAAGGATAGTTATTTTCAAGTTCAAGCTTGGCTTTTGTCTATTTAACTTAGGTCACTTTCAATTGAAATGAACCAGTATGAATTAAGAAATATTTCAGATTTTGATTATGATAATCACGGAAATGCGATAATGTACAAAAGAAGTAATTGTTAGATTGTGGAACAAACGATTAGCCATCTTGTGCTACTAAAATGTCGTGGGTTTTTAAACTTTATCATTTGTTCTAGCGGTTTGAAAAATAAGAAAAATTTGAAAAATTTGAAAAATTATAGTATTATTTAAATTTGTGCAAAAGTTTGAATAAAACTTGTATTACGCAGGAGGTGAATCACTGAAATATTTTTTTTCGTTTCGGTAACTGTCAGTTATACGATCGGTTTGTATGTGTGTGTGTGTGTGTGTGTGTGTGTGTGTGTGTGTGTGTGTGTGTGTGTATGTGTGTGTCTCTGTGTGTGTGTATGTGTGTTTGTATGTTTGTAAAAAAGAGAATTAGGAAATTAAAATGTATGAAGCGAATTAGCTAATCAATTAATGAAAGAATCGGGAAGTTGTTTAATAACATTTTCAATTTGATACTGTCACACTTTTCTCGCTATTTGGTTCCGGAATATGATATGATAATCGTAATTATCAAAATTCTTGAATTTATTCCGTTTCCGAATTAATAGAGTTATTAATCACCGAAATGAATTTATGAGCCAAACACAATCAAAGCAACTTCTTCCAAACTTATTTCAAAACTTAATGAGTTAGATTATCAAAGGGTCATCGATTTTTTCGTTTAAAAAAGGACTTAATAAAATTCAGCAAAATATTTGTTGCGGTTGGATTTCATGACAGTAAGTTCTGTTTTTTCTTTTCTTTCATTTTCTTGTATTTTAGGTTTAATAAAATTTTAGGAAAAAAACTTGCAAAGTTTTCTTTGCAGGAATTAAAATGATCGACAGTAGACGTAACAGAGCAGAAAACAGCGGACTGGAAAAATGCGATGAAAGAAATGAATGATATTCTAATAGGTTAGTGGTTTCGTTAAGTTCAAAGCAATTTATTTTTAATTTAAAAACAACAAATTAAATTGTAAGGTTTTCTCGTAAAAACTTTAAAAACAGACAATATACTATCACAGATCAATGAATGTTTTATATTTTTTACTAAAGAAATTGTATTTTTATTAGAGCTTAAAAGATAGAAATTAGTAAATGTATTCTCAAGAGGTTCTGAACACACATAAATTTTTACTTTATAAAACATCTAAAATTTATTAAACTCCAATTTTAACTCAAGCAATTTCTGCTATTTCGAATTTATTTGAAATCTTAGTACGCTGTGCTACAATATGCTTACACTGAGCGCTTAAATCCAAATACAGTAACAGTTCTAAATTTTAGCAACGGCTGGTCAAACATATGACCTAAGTAAAACGATTTGTGCTATTATTGCAAAATGATGACAGACAAGTTCAAAGTTCATAGGCGAAGGGTTCTCTGATTTCTTTAATTTAAGTATAAGTTAAATTCCTTTCTTCAGACGTGAAATATTTCTGTGGTCAAAATTATGTCATTAAAAAGAATTTTAGCTTTTTAATCTTAAAATAATCACAGAATTTTGTGAACAAATGAATAGATGAAAAAAGCATTGAAAGAAATTTAATTGCAAATTATGCAAAAAAAAACAAGCGTTTAACCTTTGATAGTGGCACCCAAAAATCTAACTTTATTTATACTTCAAATGTCTAAAAATTAAACAAAATAATTTTCCCGACCCATTTAAATCTTCAAATTATGAACACATTAAGCAAAACGAAAAATTAAATTTCACGCGTCAAATTTCAATTGCGCGTATTAGTTCTATAATAAATAATATCCCAGTTGATAACCACCAACCCTGAGACCTCCTGCTAATCTCATGGTATGATGGACGATCATTATCAGTTTTCATAAGGGCGTGAAAATTTAATAAAAAAAAAAGTCGGCTAATTAATTTTTTCCTGATTTTATTGAACCGTTTAGCAGTATTTGGCATCGCATCATAAAGAAAAGCGTTATCATAAGATGAATAAAGTGATTGATAAGATCATGCAGTAGCTAAAGCTACTAAAGAATCATGATTTTAATCCTAAATAATGAAATTATAAAATAGTCCCGATAATTAACCCTTCCCACATCATACACTTTCAATTCCTATCAATGACAATAACAAATAGTTTAAAACTTTTAACTAGAAATGCTTTGAAATAGAAAATTAATAAATTATAAGATTTCAGTGTGAAAAGTAAAATTTTTGAACAAATTTTTCGGCCATAAAATTCAATTTGGATAAATCTTTAAATTGGTGTAGCAGCCGTGTGGACGAATTATATGACTTTAAAAGGCACAGGCAAACACTCATTTGAATAACAAAGAGTTTTAGGATTGTTTAAGGGTGGTAAATGGTAGGGAAAGATTTCCGGTTGCGATTTTACCAGGACAGTTGGTCAGATGAATTTCTCGCGATGCATGCAATTGTCGCACAACAAATGTGCGCATCAAATCATCCTCTCACAGCCGAGAAGTAAATAGGATAAATACGGTATTTAGGGATTGCGAAAAAGGAATAGGCAAGAAGGGAATTTAAAATTTGAAGCTTACAAAAGCGGAATTTTTCAAGAGGAATTAGTGCAAAAGGAATTACAGGTGTAGAAGGAATTACAGGTGTAAATTGCAATTAGTGGTTTTATTGTAAATTATTTCTGATTTAGCGGTATATCTCCCTAATACTATCGATAGATTATTTCCGAATACAACCATTAAGTATAATAATAGGATATGTTGCAGAGTCCGTTGCAGAGTGAATGTTAGACATGAAGATCGATCAAGCACTTCACAGGTATGGTTTATTATTTGATAAAACTTTTAAATATACCCATTCACCACCCATTGCAATTAATACCTCACATACGAATTAAAAATAATGAATTTAAAATAAGTATGAAATTTCAATTTAAAATGTTACTGATCCTAAAATAAATTAGAATAGGAAGTAAATAATCAATCGGTTCTTTTTTTTTTACTTACATTTATAAATGTCAAAAAATTTGAAAGATGAAAAAATTGAATTGGTGCAAAAAGGAAGGAAAACCTGTCAAGCAATTCTCTCTCTTCTTTTTTCATTTTATTTTCCATTCTTTTAACATAAAAGGGAAAAATGAAGTTTTTATTCTTCAAAAAACATTGATTGAAGAAGACGGAGGAAATAAATAATAATAATAAATTCATGCAAGATGAATATATAAGAGGCATTTAAATATTGGTGTTAGGATAAAAATGGCCTCATTGTTAAAGGCCTGAAGGGAAAAATCAAGGAAGAAGCAATATAGTAGTAGTAGTAGTTGATTGTTTTTATCATTATTGTCGGCAAACATCAAAAGGATTCAGAAGGAAAGGGAAAAATGATGAAAGAAGATAGATGAAAGAGGAGGATTGACGAGAAAGGTTTCTTTTATTGGGGTGGTATGTGTACTGAATATTTATATATACTAATATATCTAATATCTAAAATAGAAATTAAATTTGCCATTCACACCTGTAATTATACTAAATTTATATTAATTATATTTGTATGTAAACCATAGGTGTACGCGAATAAATTTTAAGCAAATATACGTTATATTATGATACTTTCTAAAATGCCTCTTATTGCACCTTTATTAATTATGGAACTAAATATCACTTGCAGAATCTTACGTCATCCGTTTCTCTCTCTCTTTTTTCTCTCACTCTGTCTACCGCTTTCTTGTCGTATATTTTCGTTTAATATGTGTAAAAAAATTTCACATACACTCGAAATTTACTTATTTCAAGACTTTAATAATATCCATTTACCAGTTTTACAAGTTACTGAGAATTGTAGATTCTCTTTGACGTACGAATCGAGAAGTGCTGCAATGTATATTACAGCAAAAAACTACTGTAATAATCATTTTAATAAAGTTATTGAAATTGGTGAATATTTTTAAACGGGTTTTCGATGAAAGTGTTATTTCTTGCCTAAACCATACTTTTCTGTACACTGCATAAAATTTAAAAATTAAAAAATTTTTTGAAAATTACTAAGAAGAAAGAGTAAAGTACAGATTGAATGTGAAAGCACATATGGCGTAAATTTATGTCGGCTAGCGTCATTAGAAATATTTCCGTAAGAAAAACCCAACTGATTTTTCGTTTTAATTAGTTAATGTTTAAATTCAATTCAGTTCAATTCCAATGTAAATTATACGTTTTTATTGGTTTAATATAAATATAAAAATGGTTTTTAAATTAGCTGGTAATTGCAAGAAAAAGATTGATATTTTCTTTGCTAATGCAACTGATAACCTTTATGCCTTTGAACAGTTTTCGGTAATTCTCGACTGCCTTCAGACTTGAAGCCTGAAATTGAACAGGCGACACTCCTACTCTCTTACAATCAGCATCACTCACTGATTGTAAATTTGAATTTTGAAAATACAAATAATAAAAAGAAGGAAGTAAGAAAAAATATAAATTATTGAAAGAAATTTAATAATAAATCTGATGTGGCATAAAAATATTTATAAAATTTTGAAAAAATGAGCCTGAAATATATGAAAACAGGAATAAATAGAAAAATCCTACTGCCAGACATTTGTAAGTATTACTCGCTCTCTGTCCAATTAAATTTTCCATTAAAATAAATTAGTAGAAAGTTTTTTTTTTTTGAAATTAACACAATAATAATACATGCGAGACTATTCAACCATTATCCTTCTTTGTCTAATTTCCGTCCACTTTCTTTTGCCTTCTGTCTTTTTCTCTCTCTCTCTCTCTCTCTTCCCTCTCCTATTCTATTCTAAGTTTAGCTTACATTAACCGTTAGAATAAGTTTTTTTTTTTTTAAATTAAAAATAAAATTAGAAAAGAATATACTTACTTACAGCATGAAGAGAATGTGAAATGAATTGAATGAATTATAAAATTTTATCTTCCAAACATGCCTTAGCGAAGAAGTGTCAACCGATTGACTGTAACTCTCACGCGTAACCTCTCATTCGTTTTTTTTTCTTTTTTGTGGTTTTCTCTTTAGAAAAACCGCAACGTGCAGGCGGTTTGATGAAAAGAAATTATATAATGGTAGGTAGTGGTTAGATGAAAGGAAAATTTTTAAATTTTTCAAGAAACAAATGACGATTTTTCGAGTTAGCGCCATTTTGTCATATATCTTTTGAAATCTATGAGAATGAATTGTGTAAATAGAATTATGTCCAAATGACAATTAAAGATATTTAACTTATAAGAGAAAAGTGTTTTTTTTATTTCATATGAGCAACAGATCATACCCATAAAATGATTCATTTAAATGAATAATACTCAATGTGATTGAAATAACTATCATTAATTTAATTTGCTGATAAAATTTCAATAAATTTTAGTTCCTCATTCTCCTAAGAAGAGACAAAAAACTTGAATTGTTTATATGAACTAGAAGAAACGTGCGTGAAGTGATAATGATGATGGCGTTAAAATTGTTTCATTAGAGACGAAATACTGAGATGAAAATTCTGCCAAGTAGGAAAAGAGTACGAATGAACCTTGTTGTCGGATATTTATTTTATTATAAAATTTGGTAATTTTTTTTTTAGTAATTATGAAATAATAGCAAAGGAGGATAAATCTAATTAATTACGAAAAATTAGTAAAAAGAGGTAAATTTAGCAAAAAATTAAAATGTGAAGAAAAAAGAGCTTGGCATTTAAAAATTCATTCCTATTTTCGCCTTTTGGCTTTTCCTTCTTTTTTCAAATGTCAGCATTTCGGTGAATTTCTTTGAAAGTATTATCAAAGCCCACATGCATTTGGATTGGATCTATATCAAGTCAATAAATCGAGCTCATAAAATTCTCAACGGGTTGCTGCCTGCTGCTTGCCAACTTGCAGCTGTTCACGCCGAAAAAGGTGAAAAAAAAAAGGAAAAATTCATTCAGTACTTGACCTTTTTGACCTTTTCAGTGCTAATTTTTTTTTTATTAACTAATTAAATTACAGATAACGATGAACGGCTAGCTTGTTGCACGGCAAGACGGCAATAAGTAAGGATTTCTTTTTAACGCCGAATTGTTTTTTGACTATAATTATTGGCTACTACGTCGACGTAAAGTCATAAAAGTCTACTGCTACCGAACGCTGTTGCCAATGACCTTTGCTTTTACGATCATTATTTAAACGATCATAAAAGTGGCTCGAAATTTTTGAGAAATCCGTTCTCTTCCACAATGACATATACCTAGAAAATTTTCCCTCCATTCAACTAATTTAAACTTTTTATTAAATTTAGATTTAGTTTTTGTAAAATTTTCAAAAATGTTTTTTTTCCGTTTATGATTATTACTGGAAAGCAATATTAATTTTACTACTGAAAGAAAAACAGTAAATTAAAATTGCTCAATTTTTGAGATTAGAATTAGAAGTGAGGTTGGGATCGTAAATTAAAAATCAATGACTATTTTATTGTCTAGAACAAGCTGTTAAATTCAAGACCAGAAGTAGAAGTGAAATTAAAATCATAGACTGCAAGGTGATCAGATCACTAACAGTTATAAAGAACCTTCAAAGTACCATCGATACTGGAAGACTTTTTCCAGTTTTTAGAAACAAACAGAGATGTCAGTTAGATATGACTTTAATCTTTGTTATTCTGTCGCAGAGTATTTGTGACGGCATTTACGTAAGATCCTTACTGAAAGATATTAACAGTACCGTTTGGTAGACGGCAAATTGAATTTCCTTTTTTTTCTTTTAAAATTTTTCATTTAGCAAATTACATTTAATCCGTAAATTTTCTGTTTTATTTCTCAATTTAAAATAATCAAAGTAATAAATATTTTCTTATAGGTCAAAGTTCAAGAAGCTGAATTGACGTCAAACTTTACTTGCGTTGAAAAGTCAAAGAAAGAAGTGTATTGAAAGGTAATAATATAGCATTAATAACTTAAGGATAAACTACAAAACTGTTATTTATATTTACTTAATTTAAAGTGTAAAATCTGATTGCAGACATCAGTAGTGATAAGTAGGAACAATACAGTTATACTAGTAGAGTGATATTGAATTTTGATGTGACATCAGAATATCATCCAATTTTATTAATTCAAATCGGGCAGTCGTTTAATTAGAATTATGTGATATAAAAATTATCGGAAGAAATATCCATATAAGGCAAAATTCATAAACTTCACCTCAATCACATATTTTATTATTAAATTGGTCTTTCAAGGAAAAGCATTAATGAAGGAAATAAAGAAGTATAAGTTGAAATGATTTGAATTTGTCACGAATTTAAGCTAACAATCAGCAACATTACGATGATTGGTTGGGTGAACGACTTAACAGTTTTTGCATAATTTAGAAAGCAAACTCGGCCATTTTGAGTTAAGCGAAAAACTTTTTTTAGTATTACTTATACTATCCTTTCCTAAAAAAAACTAATTGCTAAAATAAAAAATTAAGAATTGCATATTTTACATAATTTGGCTTTTTATTTCAAAATTTTAAAGTACATATTTTACATAATTTTCACAATTTTCACACCTTATGAACGGTTAGAACAAACCGAATGTATTTGAATTCTACAAGAATAATTAATTTCGATGAGCGAAATTACTAATTTAAAATGTTAATTATGTTTTTAGGAGAGGAAAGGTTTCGGAAAAATTATTTCTAACCATCCTATTATGGCCAATATGTGTGAGAATAAATAATTTCATTTTTCCTTATAATCTAAACTTTCTCAGAGGCATATGGTAGTTTACAGCCATGACGTACAACGTCCGTCACTAATAGTTAGCTTCTTCTTTTTTAAAAACTATCTGAAACTTAACAATTTTTCCACATTTCAGTATTGCTCCCTGAAATTACACACCCTTCCGTGTTAATTAATAATATTAGCATTGATTAAAAGCCATTAAGAAGCTTCAAAATTGAATTTTAAATGATTTCGTCGTACGGTAGATGCATTGTTTTGAGGAAGCTTAAATTCTTGGACACCGTATTTTCAATGCTATCCATCATTCTAGCAGCTTAACAATACACACAATCAGTTTATAGCGCTGTAACATTCAAAACTGATAAGTAATTGTTAGTAATTAAATTGAAATTATCAGCTGTCGAGGATGGATTTTAGGAAGAGAATGTTTAAGAATACAATTGCTATAGGATTGGTGCAAAAATGTTTCGATTATTAGCAACTGTTGTTTGAGTTTTTAATTTAGGCGTATTTCAGAGTTTGGAAAAAAAAGTTATGGTAAGACTGGCCTGGGAAAATAATGTAGAACAGCCTGGGTAACATTTTAAGGCTTCTAAATTATCAACCTCTTCTCCTTAGCTTTAAAAACTGAGACGAAAATGATGAGGATGTTTTTCTTGATGCCTCATTTTTTTTTCACATTTAATTTCATTACCCCTTTATTTCGGACTCGCTTTTAAAATATATACGCACACACACACACAGACAAATTTTCCCTTTGATGTTAGCCGACTTATACACACACACACAAAACAAATACACACAAGGTTGCCATCCTGATACACCGAAATGTTGTCGATGCTGTAAATGCAGTCCACGCTACTTAGTCATATAAAAACGTTTCAGTTACTATTCCTCTTCTTCCATCTTTAATTGTATTCCACACCTGTTTTCAATTATGCTAAATTAATGAGAAGAGTATATTTATTCATCTCTGATTCTCTCTGACCCGACCTTTCGATCAGAGAAAAAAAAAAGGAAGACGGAGGATAGCGTGATAATCTCATCAACAGGTTTTTTGAGTAAAGTAAATGTGATAAGCAATTTTGCCAAAAGAAAAAAAAAACCCGCTATATTCAATTAATTAAGTTGCATAGGTTTTGGTTATTTTAAGACTTATTTTTGAGAGTACATCTATTCGAGGAGAAGAAAAGAGAGAGAGAGAGAGAGAAATGATAAAATTAGCATCGAGAAATTGCTTAAATGATTAGAAAATGACTGCATCTTTTTTTTAAAGGCATAAATTTAGAAAAAAAATTACAAATTTGTTGAAAAAAGAAAAATGAGCAAATTAGTTCAAAGAAATTGATGGCAAAATTCGAAAACAAATGACGGAATATATTTTTTGAGGAATAAAGTTGGAAGAAAAAATTTAGCAATTAATGAAAATTTTAAGAAGTGCTTTAAGTTAAACATTGATTAGTTATATAAATTTTTTGAGGCGAATACCTAACCCATTATGTTTGACTTTATTTTGAGAAAGTCTTATTAATATTCCCAGTATGTGCAGTAATTGAAAATTTTAAGTATCACAAATTTAAATTAAAAAATTGATAAGACATAAAATTTCAGTAATGCATCAAAAATGAAGATATATTTTTCTAGAGATTCTTCCTTTCCTGAATCCTTTCCTCCTGATTCTCCTAATTCATTTAGCCTTCTTAATGACCCCTTTTGAACGATCGATACATATATCTTAAAGTATATCATTTATAACAAATGAATTCGCTAGCTTCTCTTGAAATCTTAAAGATAGCTAGGCCAGACTTACTTATACGTGCAAGCTAACTAGGCCTGTAATTGTTGAATAAACGGAATAATAATTTGTGAAAATTTCAACTTTTTCTATTAAAAATGCAAATGCTTGCATGCATGTAAGGATGCATGCAAATGTAAAGAGAACAAAAGAGAAGTTAAAGGGTAAACTCTGAGGAAGATTGTTTGAAATGTTTTGCTGTGATTTATGCCGACATTATAGCCAAAGCAATAGTCCCTCAGTTTCGACTATCCTTTCCTACTTTGCCAACCCACTAATATCGTCGATCTCCCTGCCTTCTTCATACCTTTCTCCTCAGATTGCTATTTATACAGCCTTGCCTTTATGAAAATGGCCTCATCTCCCCGAGCACTTCCTTTCACTTCATTTTTCATAATTTCTATTTACCTGGAAAATATACCTTTCCTGTATTGCATGAAATTTTCATACAAATACTACTGCACCTATACAAAACCAATGGTGCAGTTGAAAAGTGAGTATTATTAAATTGATGAAATAATATTTAAATAGTTTCAATTAATAAGCGTAATTTAAGATCCTCTCATAATTCCATTAACTTCTTTTCAAACCATTTATTTCTTTTGCAATATTCTTCGTTTATTTTTACAGTTAATTAATTTGATTTCATTTTTTTCCGGATAATTAACCCAATACTTAGCAATTTATTTAAATGTATCATTCATTTATTAAATGATTAGCTTAAGAAATTATTGTTTTAAGATTAATTAAACTTCCTAAATGTGATATTATTTGTAAATTAAAATACTTCAACTTCGAGAAAGCTGCTGCATGTACTCGGAAAAATTTATGTTCTTAATGGAAATGAGAAATTAGGGTACACACTGTGATATATGGCATATTTAATATCATAAAAGCAATTAGGAGAGAGGGGAAGATATCGATGAAAATTGAACTAATACCTCAACAAATTCTCTTTCCTACTTTTAATCGCATGAGAAGAAAGAATGGAAATTTTTTTTCACAATATCATTTAAATTTTCAAAGTCTTTATTTTTACAAATTTCAATCGTTTTCAAATTTTGTTTCTTTAAATACAGTTGTTTGATTATTAATTCAATAATTCAAACCATCGAAATATTGTTGTTTAGAGTTCAAAGAAATCCACTTTATTCCTACTTCACCTTATCCAACAAATAGATTTAGGCGTAAATATTTTAATTATTACTCTTTTATCGAGTTTTACAGAGAGCAATTTTGATTGCATTAGTACAAAACTAGTTTCATCTAGCATAGCTTACCATAATCGTCTGATATTTTTTTAAACTTTAAAGATTTGGGTGTAAAGAAACTTATCTACTGGTTTATCATAATGTTAAATTGATTGATGTTAGTGTTATTTGACATACATTTAACTCTAATGTATTTTTCATTTTGCATGATAACTTCTTAGAGAGTTAGTTATAAATATATTGATATTTAATTAATTATGCACACTCTAGACAGTAATTTTAGTAAGTAAAAAAGTAATCTTAAATAGTCGGATATCAGTGGAGAAAAGACCTGCTTGATGACGTATGTAACGACATTTAAAATTTTCAAAGTTTTAATTTCTCTCCAACGCTTGGCATTATTTTAGTCTATAATTGCTCATCAAAGAAAAGAGTAAAATCATAAATCTATGAAAAAAGCAAAAATCAATGAATGAATATGAAATGAGTAATTTGTTTATGTCTGTTGTCATCTGCCAGCAAGACTGGGTCAGTGTTCTTCAAGGTCAACATTTTGAAAAAAAAAATGAAATGAGTAAGAGGGAGTAAGGGGTAATTTCACTGTGTTGCAAACGATCTTATTGACCTTTCGCATATCGTAATTGTTATCCTCCAACTTTTGCAATTCTTATAACTTATCAATTTTGTAAATTTTCAAATAAATTCTACCCACAGATGTATCAATGAAGCCATATTAGTCATTAGTCTTACCTTCCTCTGATAAATTGTCATATCTTAAAAGTAAAGCTCACCGATTCCTGCACTACAGTTGATAAGATAGTATGATGAGGAAGGAGGATGAGAGAAAGAATTCTCCTCCCTCCCCGCCTCTTACAACCCATTGTTTTTGTATCGAAATCATTGGAATCCAAAAATGTAAATTTACTTTCATCAAATCCAAAAACTTTTCCTTCGCTTTAAAATGTATGTAATTATCAATTCGAATTGATTCAATTAATTACTGACACAGGAAATTTTACATAGCAAAAATATAACTAAAAGCATTTAGGAAAAGAGAAGTTTTACTGATAGGAATTATAAGACAATTTCGAAATGCCTTGGATTGATAAGCGCATATTTTAAAACACTTACCTTCCCAACCGTTTGTCCAATAGAATTTTCATTGGAAAAATAAATTTTCAAGGAAAAATCGATTCGATTTATAAAACTGCCAGTGTGAAACAAACGATTCATTCTTCTTCCACAAATGAAATTAAAAGTTACAAAAATAATCAGTGAGTGATAATGCGATGATATCAGGAATAGTTTGCTTTTCACACTACTTTCATAAGGTTAGATCGGTGTTAGCATGAATTGATTTTAGCGATGATAAACGATTGTAGTGATAACGATAACGGTGATGACAAAGTTGTTGATGAAAGCTAGTGCTGCTGCTGGAAGTGTTGCTGTTCGAGTGTGAAAATTGTACGTTCGTTTTGCTGCTACTTTCCTGCTCCTGTTGTCCCGGTGTGTACGTATATGTCTAGTGTATATGGGTGTGTGGTGTGTGGTGTGTGTGTGTGTGTGTGCGTGTGGTGTTCCTAATACCGTATACTGCCTTCAGGAACATAAAAGAGAAAATGCCGACACTCATTGTTTGTGATAAATTTCCCTTTTCCGAATGATACGACACATACGTAAAACCTTAACCAATGCAGACAGACACTCAGGCATACAGACGCAGATATTTTTTTTTCCTGAATACTTTTGATGTAATGTAATTTAAATGCCTTTAGTCTTTTTTTTTCTTAATTAAAATCAAATTATATTTCTGAGATAAAAAAGTTTCAAATTTGTTCGAATAAAAAAATGAGTTGCTAATGGACGGATAAGTTATCCACAAGGTCAGGTCAGAATATATAATGTCAAAACAAAATTTAAATGCAAGTTGAGCAACAACGCGATAATTTTTTGTGAAAGTAATTGTCCCCAAATATTCAAAGTGGAAAGTATCTGATAATTCGATGCGTAGTGTTCGAAGTGTTAAGACAATTGGAAGTTTTAGATAGCTTAATGAAATTGAGCTAACAATAACCAATTAACTTAAATTCTACAAACAATAGATCCATTACATTGGATATTTGTTGGTTACTCTAAAATAACGTCGTAAAAAAAATTGAATTAAAATCTAAGAAATCTAAAAGAAAATACGATACGCTATAACTGCAACTAATTGATTAAATCTTAAATTTTTGAGGATAACATTTTTAGGCTTTTGTTATTTTTGCCTCTACCTATCATCAATTTTATAAGAAATGTTAAAATTTTTTACAATTTCACTTTATTTCAAATATCAACAGTTAATGCAATATGTTCGTTATCCACTTGTTTTTAGGAAGATGTAAATAACATTTAGTAGTAAAATACTTCCGTCAATCGAAGGAGATGTGCAGACAATTGAAGTGGAAGTTTCGCACCTTCACGTGATAAATGATAACACAGCTCTGTGCTTTGAGCTCTTGACATTGATAATCACTGGAAGATGATAATTCTGTTTGAAAATTACATTTTTTATATTTTCAATTGCTTAGAGACATAAATTACTAAGTTAAAATTTTTTTTTGAGCTTTTCTTAAATGTCAGAAAATTACTGCAAATGTTTTTTAGGTATTCACTGAAATTTTTGAAAACGACAACACTCTAAAATTACTATTAAAAAACCTTCAAAGAAACTTTTGAAAAAATTTGACAACTTTCCATTAATATTTAAAGTAACATTGCAGTGATTTTTACTCGTCGAACATCAAAATTCAAAAAACATTGATAATGTCAGTGTGTGAGTAAGAATGCATAGAGTTAAGAACTAATGACAACTCAGTTTAATTAACTAAAATTTAATGCAACGAGTTGAATTAGTCAGTCTATATTGATTAGTTTAGATTAAAATTTCCATAAATAAATGCCACTACTATTTTAAGTATTCTACTTTTGTCAGTTAAAATTTGCATTAATTTCATTAGGTGCTAAATTATTAATGATTAATCGTTTTTTATTTTGCTTATTATGCTTATTACTTTTATTGGTAGTAATTTTAAAAATATTTTAAGCGTCAATGAGGGCTAAAAAAAATCATTTTAAATAACTTTTCATCAGTATGCTAAGTTTTATTAAAGTTCAAAATTTGTGTTCTAATTTTTAAAAGGAAAAAAAGGTCGCCGATAAGATGATCAGTGCATATATATTATATTTGACAACAAAATTCTTATTTTTCCCCTCTGATTACTCTCTCTTTTTTGATAATTTCTGATAATTCATTGACAAAATAAGGTTCGCGGATAGGTGGCGGTGACAGTGATAGGTGGCTGAAGAGAGTGGGAATAATAATTGACGTTTTTATGAGCTGTTAAAATGCGATAACAAATGGGAATTGTGTATTGACGTTGATAGATACTACTACTGCTACTACTGCCACTGCTACTACTATTTTATATTAACCTATAATATCTCTCTCTCTTTCTCTCTCTCTTATTACATCAAACCCTCCATATCTCACCAATTGTTTAAGGTTTAATTTATTTAATTTAAAAGTTACAAATATATAAGAAATAAAAAGGAACTGGAAAGATGGAATAGGTCGGAGACCACCTTTGAGATGTTGATGATGAAGGGAGAAGAACACCATGTTTGTCGCTTAGCATCAAAAGAAGTTTCGAAGACGACAAGAATATGTCGTACCTCTCCCTCTTAATTTTGACAAAAGATACATTGGAATATGGAAGATATATGGAAGTACAGGACGCAACCGATCGGCAACCAAATAAACAACAAAACTATTTCGGTTTGAAATGAAAAAAAAAACGACAAAAAGTTCCATGGCTAAAATTTTACGGCAAAAAGAAAAGAGAAAAAAAATTCCATTTGCAAATTATATTTTTACATTTATGCAACAATAAAAAAATTAGCATAAAAAATACAAAGAAATAAGGTAGAAGAAGAATAACTTTGCAATTTATCAAATATTTATCATTTTATCCAATTTAATTCTGACCTTCAACAGAGAATAAATTAAAAGCAGTTGATTGAATAGCTTAATAGTAGCAATTATGAAGTCCTTAATTAGCTAATTAAATTCTTTTATTGTAGAAGTGATTGAACGAACATCTGCAGATGAAAGTTTGCTAGCACATCCATTTGTGAGAGGAAACATGAAAGTAGTCGAAACATTCAAATATACAATTTAAAAAGATAGTGTAGAAGGAAAGAAGGGAATTTAAAGAAGCAAATTTAAAATTTAGATAATTAGACTTTTTTTTGCACTCTCTTGAATGTTCCCTCACAACCTCCTGCTGCAATTATCTATTTTAAAAGGAAAACTTGATAACACGTAAGTACGTGGACGGACTCAACCCGTTTTATCAATTTTCTGAATACCATAAACAACATGTTGGAATAATTGAAAAAAAATTTCTAAATAACGTCCACAATAATACGATTGATTAAGAATTCAAACATAAAATGTTATAAGTAAATTTATTGAAATATCGTTTAATTCATTCTGTAAGAGATTTCAGGTAACTTTATCTTATCAGTTATCATAGGTGTATTGGTATAGGACTAACTGATTTACATATGTAATGTATTTAAATTAAGTTTATTAAGTCTAATTGGCAGCACTTATTCCATCGCAACGTAACTTTTACAATTAAAAGTTTCCTTTTTTTCTCTAATTAAATGATATATGAAACAATTTTATGTTATTTCTTAATGCTTTTTTGCGCCAATAAATTTTTATTATCTCATTGCTATTCAAATGATATTATCCTATTTAAAACGACTAGTTGCAACTTCTTCAATTCATTTTACTGAAATTCTACGATGTGTTCCTCTTCCTCTTCTCTCCTTCACTCCTTCCTTCCTCCTTTTCTTACTTCTTTTGTGAGTGAATAGAACAGTTTTTGAAATTATTGATTTTATCGAATTAAATTTTAGCCATATGGAAACAAAAACAGTATTTTGAGCAGACTTGATTGTGTAAAATAAAATTACTTCTTAAATTTCCAATTTAACCTAATCCACAGATAACAATAGCAAATTGAACAAATTTTTAATGTTTCAATTGATGCTTTAATTTTGCTAAAAATTTATTTTTACAAATGAATTGGTTGAAGAAAGTTGGAAATTGTTCAAGTTTTACTTCATCTTAGGAAAAAATTAATAGTGATATTATTACCTGGTTATTAATTCCCAAACGATGTATATAATAACAGGTAAGGGCAGTTTACTAACAAATTCATTCTCCTCTGTCGACCTGCTGCTTGGAATATCGAAGATGAAAATGAATTCGGATATCGAGCAGGTGAGAAGGCAATATACATACATCGCTGTGAAATGTCAACTTATAAATACCGGAACCATATCGACGATATGATTTATCAACTGTTCCACCTTACAACTAGGTGAATCGCATCCTGCTCTTCCCAGTGAATGTTAAAAGTAACTTCTAATTAGCTAAATTATTCAAGTCAGCTATTATCAAAAATAACTATCAGTGTTTTTGTTTTGGTTAGAGTTAGGAAATTTTGATAAAAGTTAGCCGATAAGACTGTTTGAGTTACAATATATTCCGCTTGTTTTATTTGTATTGAAATTTTCACGGAAATCAGTGGTTAGCAACTGATAACAATCTGATAAGATGAAAAAATTAAGAAAATATTTTCTACTTATCATTGCTTCTTTTTCTAACAAAAGTAAGCAAATGATTTTCGAGTAAAACTATCACTCAATGATTTATCATATAGCATAAATAAATTGAAAACAATTTTCTTCTTTGTTTGGTAAAATTAAAATTAAGCAATTTGATTTAACATCGGCAAATTTTGAACTTTTCTTGTAAAGGAAAGAGAGATAGACAGATAGATCAAAGGAAAATGAGAAAGAGCAGTGGTAGTTGTGGTAGGTTAAGCATCTCAATAGAAATCCAAACAACAAATTCAAATACATAAATCACTGATAATGAATTTTGTATAAATTATTACAAAAGGAATCACAATTAATCAAAATAATTGCGTTTGAACGTTTCGTAGAAGAGAGTTTTCGCTTTGATTCGGACAACATTGAAATTACAATGTAGCCTTCTCGGAGCAAAATGGACTGTGAATTTCCCCCTCCACTTTTTCCACATTTTAAAATTTCTACTTTAATTACCAATAAGCATTTGGAAGCATTTGATAATTGCATATTTATTTTGAAATTATTGTGAATGAATTATAACTAACTAACTAACTAACATAATTTCAAGCTATTAGGGAGCAGTTTATCCCAAGTTATGTATTTCCTTTCTTCTCAACGATCTATTCAAATTTCATTTCAACCTATCACCACGAGTCATATATCAGGCCACTTATCGAGATCAAGTGTTCGTTGCAAGATTAAACATAAGAATTATTTTGTTTAAATTCATTCTTCGATTAACAAAAGTAAAAGCTCCACATACATACTGTATGCATGAAATAAATTAGCTTAGCTTATAATATATTTACATTTATCATTTTATTATCAAATTTGACTCGATGGATTGATTTTCTGGTTATCTTATCAAAAGCTTAGAGTTAGGTGTATCACTTGAACCAATCATTTCTTGACATTTTTTTAAACAAAATTCTAACGAACATAATTAACCAATTTTATGTATCAATCTTATTTATTGAAATTTTAAAGCAAAGTTGTCAGTGCTCAAATTATGATTTAGGAAGCATTGTTAGTGGTAATATTTGATAATTGAATATTCAAATAGCTAATTAGCTAACTGGAAAACTTAAAAAAATCTATGTCTTCAGACTTTCCTGTTAATTCTTTCCTCAAATTCAATTCATAATTGTAGCGATTATTATTAATTCATTGAAATTTATGAAATAAGTTTAATGGAAACCTTCTTCGCAATTTTCGAATTGCTCCTTTCGTCAAAAAATTATCGGTGCATAATTTTGAATTGATTTATTTAATTATTCCTCTCCTTTTACGATTTATGGTTTGCTCTAATTTTTAGTATCTCTTTGCCTGATGTCATAATTTTTTCATGTTGACGTTCGTTTTAGAATACAATTTCCTTCATTTTCATATTGCAATTAATTTGAAAGCTTAATTTTAATAAGACAAGCAAACTTTATTCACACAAATTCAACATTATCCAAGTGCGACAAAGTTGAGAAAATGAAATAATTAATAGATTAGCAAGCTATTGAATTGACTTCACGTTGTCATATCTTTGAACTTTGAACTCGTTGCAAATAGGAGGACAATTTTGATGATACCTGCTGATACGGTAGTAATGCTATTGCTTCTTAGACCACAGGTAAATTAGTAAAGTTTTGCAGCTTGTAATCAGAGAAAATATACAAAAGAAGTTCTGTAAATTCCGTTTGTTGTAGCCTGTGCAAATGGACAAATTGAAATGGATTGACTAATTATTACTTTCAGATAAATTTAAGTTTTTTAAAATTATTTACTATCCTTACCTATCATTTTATCTTAAAGGCTACTTAATATTAGCGTTGAAATTCTAAAGCACTTAAGAACTAATACATTTGATGAATGTAATAAAAGGACCGACACAATTAGTTACAAAAGATTAGTCAAACAAATAATTTAAAATTGTAATTGACAACTTTGATAATAAACTAAAAAGTGTAGTAAATGGAAGGAAATAAAATTTCCATTTATCAAAGACATTTTTTCTAATTAATTTTTAAAGTGAGAAATATTTCCATTTATGCTATAAATTATTTCTTGCAAAAATTTCAAAAAAAAATGCAAAAGTTTAAATTTTCTCATCGCTAACAGTAAACGGACTAGACTTGTGTGATTTGAGTAGATTCACACAGAGAGAGAGAGAGAGAGTTTTGATGTAAGTTAGTAGAGAAAAAGCAGTAAAAAGTAAGTTCGATTTTTTAAAATTACTTCATTACCACCTGGTCAGGCTTACCTGTGATCAAATAATACTTTTTTTTTATTTAGTAAAAAATCACATAACACCTTGAGGAACTGTTATTCCTTAGATAACTCTTCTTTACTTGCAAAAATTCCAAATTTAATGAGATGAATTCAGGTAAATTATTTTATGTAAATTTGTTCCAATGAAACAGCAGAAAGAATGTGTTCAGTTTAAAAAAAAGGAAATTAAAAATTTTAATTTATGGTTTCTTTGCTATTATATTGCAAAAATTATGTTTCATTTATCAAAATCATATTGGTATTATTATGCCATTTATGGTGAGTGTCTAAATTGTTCGTAATTTGCTTAAAACAAATGAAATGTAATTAAAGTAGCCAGAAAATAAATTAAATTAAATTAAATTAAACTACCAAACTAAATTTGATAAGTAAATGATGAATGAAATATAAGCATTTAAAGAGTCAACAATAATTTCGGTTAAAAAATATCCGTAATAATGGAGGCGTAAGTGAAATACCGGAAGTAACGAAAGGATGAGTGAGGTAGACGGAATAACGGAAGCGGAATAAGGGAGGCACAGAAAAAGATGCACACAAATGCCTCATACTTTTGCGCTATTATTGTTTCACTTTTTTCCGCATCTTTTCCTCTTTGATAGTTTGAATTATTTCGCTTTCCATTTATGCTTGTTCGGATCCAATTAAGAAACATAAAATAGCACAAGTTTTGTTAATTATTTTGAAATTTTAATTTTAAATTTAATTATTTACATTTTTATAGTTAATTGAAATAGTGCAATCGCTGTTTATAAAAAAAAGAATATGCAAATGCAATTTTCTTTCTTCTATTAGAGATTTTTCTAGAAATTTGAAATTTTTATAATTATTGATAAAGCTCTGAAATCATACATTTCGTTATTTTATAAAATGTATCTTTAAGAGAGAGAATTTCTCTTTCATTCTTTAACTAAGCTGTTTGACAAAGAGTTGAGAATTTTTCTAAATGATAAATGAATTGAAATGAAATGAAATTAAAAATTGCAGCTAAACGTTTGTATTTTGTGTTTAGAAATTTTTGAAATGTTACAAAAAAGTGAAATTTCATTAACCTTTAATTTCATTGATTAAAGGAATGTTGCATCACAATATCAGTAATAGCAAGCTGTGCAGTCGTAATGATATCACCCAATATCACCCAATCAATCGGTTGCAAAAGTTTGAGGATTTTTAATTTGTTTTATAAGCAGCCCAAACTTATAGAATATATGACACTGATATATCAAGTGAGTGTATTCTTAATTATCATATGCTTGAAGAAAGTAGTACAAGTTGTAGACAAGCCTTGTTGTAGGCATATGATACGCAGTAAGTAACTGCATCAATACGGCTATAAGTTATCTCTTATGAGCCTCATTAATGATATGGAAGAAAATTACTGATAATTAGCAAGATAGTTGCTTGACTGATAAGTAAAGACGAGCGTAAGGGAAAGTAGTATTACGATGTTTTGATAGAAGCCTAAGTGACGGAATCCTGAAGTTATCCAGAAGCAAATTTAGGAGGCAACATCAAAGGCGGAATAGATTATTTATTTCCAACAAGTCACTGAATTATTGCTCTTTGAATTTAGCTCAAAACGAAAAGTGTGAGAGTGAAACAAGGAGGAGTTTTTATCTTCAAAGGCATTGCACTACTAAAGATTGATAGAGATGAAATGCGATTTGGGAAGGAAAAAAAAGAGTTCTAAATTAGTGCCTTTGATTTTAAGAGAAATTAAATAGTTTTTTAATTAGATCATAGTAACGTTCAAAAACTGCAAGTTAACTTTGAAAATTGAATTTAAAATTTTATTTCAAATGCAACATTTAGATGTCATTTTTTTATTCACATGCGTTCACATCTATTCTATCATTTTACCTCATAAAATTAATTTGAAAAGATTTGCATTTTGTGAAATAGAAGGAGAATGCTAAAATTGTCTAGAAATACCTAATAACAGTTAAAGAGTTAGCAATGAAATATAATAAATTTTTATTAAAATTATGCAAATTTTGTAACAGCAGAATACGGATCTTAATTCTTGACCCTCTTGATGATTTAACCTTAATTCTCGGAGCTTGTGATGACTGAACTCTAACCCTAATATAGAATCAAATTTCTTCTGATAGCCGCTATGAATCAGAAATCAAAAAAGGTGGACTCTGAGCAAAAATAGAACTGTCATAAAAGATTAGTTCAACTAAGTTCAACGTAATTGCAACGGTACAACAGAGACAACAAAAGCACAGTTTCACATACTTCACGTTACATGTCTCACGTCATTTTCATCGCGTCTTTCTTTACAGCATTAAAGTTAGCATCAAAAATTTTGATAAAAAAAATTGTAGTTTTTTTTTGCAATTATTGGACTTTCTCAGAGCTATGGCAGTTTGTTCATTTCGTCTTATGGCAACCGAGAAAAGGTTTGAAATCCATTAACTTTGAAATGAAAACTTCACTTAAAGAATAGTTGAAAAAGGTTATACCGTGACGTCTAAATAAAATAAGATCGAAGCAGAAAATTTCGTCGAAATGATTAGTATTATTTTTATTGCTAAGTAATATTGACGTGGCTGTTTGATCACTTTACGTTAGATCACTTAAATTGAGCAAGGCTTCGAGAAAGTATCATTTGAATATATAAAGTTTGTTACATTGTTACGATTTCATTCAATTCAATTTAATCTTTTTAAAATTTATAATTCATTGATTAAGTATTTCCACTGATCTTTCTGGGATACTCACAAATTCCAACAATTTCAATAGATTATAAGGAAATACTATCTCCGAAAATGTTGACTAAATGATTTATTCAACGATGTCGATTTAGAGGTAACTGTTGTGCCAATGTTATCGATGGCTGAAATTTTAACTTTAATTATTTGAAATTAATCAATGAGCTCTTTGATGTGAAACAATGTGATAGTGTTGATTATGAGGAAGCTCAAAATAGTAATCGTAATATCGCAAAGTTTGATAGAGTTATCGTAATATTATGAAAACGAAGGAACCATTTTATTTACGACATTAAAATTAATTCAAAATGAACGGAAGGAAGTAGTTTGGATGATATCAGTAATGGAACTCAATATATCAGTTAAATTCTATCACCGATATAATCCAAATTGATTTTTAAAAAAAATGGTGACATTGCAGTGCTAACTGATATACTGAGCGAACTAATTACATTAATAAACTTAACAAAAACGAAAAGCTTATTTGAAACTGTCCAGAAATTTTTTAGGTTACCTAAAAACAATTTTAGGTTGGAATCAGTTTATAATCAACTGTTTTATTAAATAGGACAAAAAATTTTTAATGGCACAGCTAATTATTAAGAAGGAATTAGATGAGTGTGTGCGATAATAAGCTTCATTTTTGAAATTTGAAATCGTAAACGGTCTTTTTTCTAATCACAATTTTTTCTTTCGAACGTTCTTATCAAATTTAATTAAATTTGCCTGATTTTAATCGCTCAAAAAATTTCGCATAATTCTAAAAGTGTATGATGCATGGCATGCCAATTTCAGGTATCGCGGTGTCGTATGGCAGTAAAAGTTATCATAATCAGTATTATGGAAGAGCTTATGATAATGATAATGAATTCCTTCGTTATCACAGGTAAATCATTTTGTGATTACTCTCATTTATGATTTTAATATTTCATTTTTCATTTATCTAAATCAAACCTTAGCATATTCTTCTGACATATTTCGTATTGTTTGTTCATAATTCACACCTGTTTCGATGTCTGTTGAATCTCTTGCAATTACCTATCGCCATGAAATGATCTGTTGAAATAATTGTTTAGATCGATCTTACATATATTCATAAATATATGAGCAAAACGTTACCCTCCTATTAGCAATCGATAAGAATGCGAAGACCATTTGCTCAGCGCGTTCTTTGTTCTCATCGATGAGTGGAAAATTGAAAATTCAGGAGTGAAATCTCAGTTCAAAGGAACTATGCCGCTCCCGGTTCCCGGCATCATCTGCTTGTTTCTCGCCGACTTGTCTCTTCTTGTCCGATTTGAACTGATTTATGCTATACTTATGCCATAACATCGCGGTCCACGGTCTATTGCAACAGGCGGATTGTGAGAAGTATTTCATTCAATATTCAAATTTTAAGAAGTGTCGCCGACAAACATGAAATACAATAACTTTCAATAATTATTCAATGAAATTGTTTCTGAGGTTTTAATCGGATTAGAACAACCGCTTTAACGTAATTCTTTCATCTGACCACAAAAGCACATTTGAATTCATTTGGCCGGATAACTTCTTTTTTAAATTTAAATTCGTTTCGAAAAATGAAACAATTAACGTTGAAACATTTGCTTTTGATTTTATTCGTCTCATTTAAATTTGTTTCAAATTTCACCAGTTCAATTTCATTCTTTTAAGCGCTAATAATTAGCTAATTATTTCTCCAACTATGAACACTTGAAAATTCACACCAATTGCTACACACACACATAGACATGTACACATATCAGGTCTTGAATTTACACAAAGTATTGTTAATTAGGCTTTTTTTCAAAATAAAAATACATGCACAGAAATGCAGGTGTTGAATTTACACAAAAGTATTGTTAATTAGGCATGCAACCTTTAATTGAATTTTGGCACCAATGCTTTATAATTTATCGGTTATAGTTCACTCAAAATCATATGCATTCAGCACGTCAAACGTAAAATGAACGACGTTAAATGTGAAATGAATGAATATTAATAATATCAAGAGATATTGTAATTACACTATTGAAATATCGATAAATTTTAGGCTAAAATTTGCTTGCAACAAAAGTTCGGTTGCAAATTTGCAAATACCACAAAATAACATTGTCATTCAGAGACAACAATTATTTACTTTTTAATTTTTGAAAATTTATAAAATAATTCTCAATTAAAAACGAACGTTGGATTTTTAATTTTTGAAAATTTATAAAATAATTCTCAATTAAAAACGAACGTTGGACTAAATTTAAATTGGTAAAAAAGTTAGACTAATTAATTGTATGATGAAAAAATAAGTGGCATAAATTCCAACTTATTCTAAACCTTTCCGTGCTATCATACAAAAATCATTTCGCAGTGTTAAATTTTAAACTCGTTCATTCCGTCTTTTTTTCCACAAATATAAAATTTCAAATATTTCGATGAATTACTTTACATGTAGAAATATTCTTTTGCAGAAAAATAAAAAACAAAAAAGAAAAAAAGGAAGGGAAGCAAAAATTTTTTGACATAATTTACTGATTGCTTCCGAAACATTTCAAAAGGTTTCGCGTGAAGCACTCCTCGGTTTTTCTTTTAAGAAAACAATTTCGTGTGGTGTTTTTTTTTCGATACATTAATGAGTACTTTCCTTCATCTGAAATTTCCCGTCTTCTCTTTAAGAGATCGATTATTATTGTTTTCAATTGTTGAAGTGGAACAATGTCGAATGAATTATATACCTACACATCCATACCTTTGCATTGTTATTTGTCTATTTAATTTTGAGAAAAAAAAACTTTTTAATTTCAAAAACAATCAGATTAAAATTTCCTTCTGATATATTTTCGTATGAGAAGCAATTGATAGCACTCTAAATTAGACGCAAGTGGTGGTTATTTTATAGACTTTAGTTTTGTAAGCTTTTCGATATAAAATTACGTGATCGGAGTGAGGAGAATTCGGAAAAGACGAAAAGCTTGTCACTAATAAAATTCCTTTCCGTTCGGTTTGAAGTATCTTTCGATTGATATTACGTGAATCGGTAATGCTTCGTGATTTATTTTTTGAATTTTGGGGAAAATTTACTTCTTATAAAATTGCAAAGTTACAGTTTGTCTTGCTAGCATGGGTCAAATTGATATAGAATAAGTCTGATAATTTTTTTAAGCATTGAAAAAGGTTGCTGAAGTTATTTAAATGTGATTTTTTTTATGAAGAATTCTCATTTAAACTTATTCCAAAATTTAAATAGCAGAATAGACTGGATAGGAAGAAGTCTGAAGGCTTGGATTACTGTGTTACGTGATCGTTTCCGCTATGCAGTCGTTCAGCCAATTGATACAGATGATACGTTTAAGTGACGGAAATATTCCGGTGCGCAATTTTTTGCTGCAGTAGCTAACAGATCATATTAGAAAAAAAAAATCTCTTCCTGTACATACGTTACTTTAGGTGTTGAAAACATTACTTCATCGTTCCTTTTCAACATTCCTCATTATTTGGTGATTTCCATTTAACACTTCAAATATCAACTTTATAGGTTTAAGTTAAAAATCGATCCATCATTATCATTGTTTGTTTTTAAGTGAAAATTCATGCTGCAATATATTGGCAGGACCTCTGGAAAATTTACTATCCTTTTCGTTTCATCTAATTCATTTTTTTTAGTTTAATTTTTTGTCATTCTTTAAATTATTTAATTTTTTCAATAACTTCTTTTACAATGCCTCTCTTGTGATTCATCGTTATTGATAAGCTCGTCCTGATCTTTTCATAATAAATAACGCAATTCAATCGAAACCTTTCCTCATTTCTACTTCATCCGATAGTGGCAACTTTTTGTTTGTTTGTTCGCTTGTTGTCATAAATTTCTGAATTAAGTAAAGTTACCGTATGCTACTCTTTTAAAAAGCTATAATTTTGCAGTTAATCATAAATACCGCATCCTTAGGTTATTTTATCAGTGATGTTTTAAATCGTTTTTAAACTACGATAGAGCAACAGAGATAAAAATGTGTTGTTTGTTTTCACGAGCTAATACCACGGGTAAAATGAAGTACTTGCTAACTTAAATAACGTATAAGATTTATTACCGATAAAATAGCTCTGCTAGTCTACATCTTTACTTTGTTCAAACTCTTCCAACAATTCTCCCATTACCATAACAGAATTTTACCTGTTATTTCATATATTTTATAAATTTGTATTTAATTTACAAATTTATTAGAATGTGTATTAGATTAAATTTAATTCAATTTACTAATAAATATCGATTTATAAAAGGAAAGATATGAGTTTTACAGCGGGAAAAGTTATTGTTTGATTCATTGCGTGATAGCTAATAAGTAAGAATAACAATAATGGAAATTTGCTAATCTAAAAGATGAACGGGAAAGTATGGTATTCGTGTCAGGATGGTAGTGATGGTGGTGATGATAGAATTCTCATTAGTGAAATAGGCATTTCCACAAGCAGGCATGATAAATGGAAAATCCATATTCAATATATTTATTCATCTATCTTTTTTCATACAGCGAAAGCTATACGAAAATGAAAATTTTTAAATTAAATGGTTAGAAAATTGATGAATTATAGACGGATACCTTATATTAATGTTGCACCTTTTGCAATTCTGCCTTCGCAATTATTCTCGCAAAATAGTTTTAGTAAAAAAAAATGTGTTTTTTGTCATTCAACAATTTTGATGGTAACAAAATGCTATCAAAATGATATGCAAATTATGAAAAGTAACATCCGATCACTTGAAATTTTTTTTTCAAATGAATTTCCTAGAATTTTGTAGATGAAAACATTGCTGCTTTATCGCTTTCATCACTGTCTGCTACTTTTTAAGGAATAGTAAAATCGCACCGATCAAAGAGTTGCAGTTCCTCTACAGTAACTGCACCTCCGATTGTATAAAATATTTCAGTTGTATTCCATGAATTTGCTATAACCTTAATGTTGAAAAACTGAAATACTTAGTTATTAATATTTCTTAGACTTTCATAAATGAATGAATTGTTTTCTCATTTACCGCTCTGGAAGTAGCTATTTTTACCTTTAATTTTTTCAAATTCAAAACTTCGTCACAGACTTCATATTGCTATTGATGCATAGTTTGCATGAGTGTCCAGATTTCTTGAAAGCCATAGCCTAGTCTCCATGGAACTTGCTATTTTGGACATTGCAAAGTATTGCTGATATCATAACTGCCGTTAATTACGTTACTGTTACTTTTATACTGTAGTCGGTAATAATATTACTGTTCATACAAGCGTTCCGTTAAATGTATACGATAAGACAAATTAAGGAAGGAAATGTAATCTATCCTACGGATTTACCACTCCGTATATGTAATACTGAAAGAACACGTGGAATTATTCCGGTTTTCGGTAGGAAAGAAAAAAGAAAAATATAAAGATAATTATTGGGATGATTCTTCTTCTACCTTTCAATGGATGGTATCAGTTTTGATTGAGCAGTTGCTTTATCGAAATCGGAATATTCATGGGCTGTATCGGTGAGCTTAGAAGGTAAGGATGGAAAAGTCGTAAATTATCGCGGAAAAGGTGATTCCTTTAAGATTACAGCATTTATTACGCGTTTAATGAATGGTTTCATGCTGTGATAGCAAGCGTGATTGTCGCTGTTCTAGTAGAAATGGAAGGAAGGATGGAAGCGCTAAAAGTAGGGAAGTCATCGGAGATTCATAGAGAGAGACCGAAGAGGACAGGTAACGATGTCAAAATTTGGTTATTTCTGGCTCAACGACCGGCGATATAAAGTGATATCTGTGAGCGAAGTTGAAATGTACTTTCCCTCTATTCGCCATTATTCTCCTCTAACTTTTAGTTGCTAATCATTAATCTACCTAGTGAAGGAGGCGATTTCTTTGCTGATAACTGACTGATTAACTGAAATATTGATGGCTGATACTTTCAAGCGGACGAATTAAATCGCTTTTCTTCATACTACTACTTTAATAAAAACGAAAGGTTGAAAAGAAACTTTGAAATTTGATGACAGTTCAAAGTTGGAATAGTCTATTAAGTCTTCACTTGTATAATAGCTCGATAAGGGGAAAAAACCAATGCTCGGGGAGAGGGGGAGGGGGAAGAGAGAGCGAATAAGTTTGGTGATAAAAAGCAAAAATGTGAGAAACTGAAGGAGGAATCAGGTTTGTTCGAGTGAGGATAAGAGAACAGAAAGGTATATGATAGGTAGACGGGTTAGGAGAGGAGAAGAAAGAGAAGATGGGTAAAGTGATCGCACCTTTTTGAAAAGTTGAATTTTTAAGACGAATCAAGCAGAAAACCTTCCCTGTAAAAGGGGATGGCCGAGCCAAGTGAAGTTGAATCGTCCATCCGTGAACTGCTTGGGAAATCAAGCACGTATCAGCTTATCGGAGATGGGAGGAAGGAAGGGTTCATCATCCCACTTCGGCAAGCTCAGCTCCGAAGAAAAATTTACGACGTTGTTTTATGGGTTCGGGAGCCAGTTGGCGGTATACATCAAAGATGCTCCCATCCACTGAGCTTCTTCCTCATTGGTTGCTGACGGGGTAGAGGCGGGGCTCCTTTGATCTTGCCGATCGGGAGGAGTAAAAGAGGGTTAGACCGAATTGAAAATGTTCGGAGGTACAGAGGATGAAAAGGAGGAGGAACTGGGGAGGGGGAGGGAGAGGGGCTCGTACTACTCTGACCGAACATCACGACGACGAGGACGACAACGACAACGACGAAGGAGACAAGGAGGCGGAGGACGAATGTATTGGCAGTGCTGCCTGCAAAGGTTGCAGCCAGCCCTGTATGCTGCAGTCCTCCCTGCTCTACCATCCCGATGATAGAGGCAGTAGCACGCCCCATCATCATCATCATTATCGTTATCATTATCATACTTATTATATTATCATTAGGTGCCTTACAGATGGTACCATTTACTGCATCTTATTGAAAAATTCTCCCGTTATTTTCCTTTCAAATTACCTCATTAATGCACATCTTATGGTCGTTGATGATTTAGAACGACATTTTCGCAGGCAATTGATATGAAATTTGAGCGAAGGTGATAACTGAAAGGTAACGTAAGAGGAAATAGATAGTTTACGATAACTGATAAAATGATAAAAAAGAGAGCAAGGATTTATCACTTGTTTCGTAAACTTTTACGTTCTCTAGTTTTTACCGTTGCCTTTATCAACTTACCGTCTTGCTCGTAACCTGCTTACTCTTCTCTCCTTGTATGATTCTGATATGTAAATTCAAGGCATATTCGATGGAGTAAAATTCACGTACATTTTAAATTAATTATAAGCAATTTTTGAATTTTTTGTTTTTTTCCGTAGATTTAAATAAACTATCAAAGTGATAGTTTATGAAAGATAATTGATTGCCGTTGTAAATGTTGCTTAATCCAATTCTCTGATTTGATGTTAACAGGCACTCATTACTTAAATAAAAATCCGATTGCTCGTATCAATCCATCCACCTATTCTTTATTACGGACTTTATCTGATCTTAGTCGGTCACACTGAAGGAAAGTGTATAATGCCGTTGTAAACAGATAGCGATTTTACAGGCTGGATTAATACATTATACGGTAGTTCACGTCGATGTATCCCAGTTGGCAAAGTTCTGATGATTCGCCTACCGTACAGCCTTACTGGAGTCAACATGTTAGTCAGGCTGCTAGTGCCGCAGCCACGCATCAGAAAGTTGCCGTTGCAGCGGCAGCTTACGACCCGTTACTTTATCCTGCACAAAACTATATGAATAATATGAAGAATATGCTTGGAGCTGCTGCGCAATGGGTCGAATCATCAAGCACGTAAGTCTTCGTCTTATCTTTTTTCTTTCTTTCGTTTTTTAAAAATATGTTATTTTAATAGCACAAATCCATCTTCCTTTACTTCCTTACCTGATATGTTCAATCATAAATTAACAGTGGCAGCAACGTATGAATTACTTGTCAGATAGCACAATTCCAATTCGTTTGTTTCTTTTTTACTTTTACTGGAAAGAATTATTTCCTTGTTTACGACGTGGGAACTATTAGACTATATGACAATGGATGAACTTGTGGAAGTGACATTTAGCTTCTCTTAGAAATGGGTCATTTAAGAAGATTTCCTTTCCTTCAAAGTTAATATATTCGAAAATAAAGATACAAAAACTTTTTGTTGAAAATAAGTCATAAGATATTACAAAAGTAATTGCCTTAGTTTTTGAAATTTTATGGCTTCATAAACTTTTTCTCATTTACTGTTAGTTTTTTCAGGACACTTAACACTTCTTTTATTGTTCCATAAGATATCTTGTCAATTTGTGACTAAATTTTTGAAAATTAAAAATTTTTCCACCATGACTTTTGGAAATTTCTCAAAAATGTTTTGATCATTTCATTTTAAGCATTTCTTTTTGACAGAAATGAAATTTCCCACTTTAGAAGTTTAAAAATTGATTTAAATTTTGCATTTTTTCCAGTTTTCACGTTTCCAAAGGGGAAAAAATCATGAAACATACTTCGATAGACAGTTGTTGCACTGCCGTGAACTGGTTTTTTTAACCCTAAAATTGAAGTGAAAAATGATTGATTTGAACCGTCATCCGTTTTTTCTGATGCTTCACCTAAATTAACTCATTATCAACAGGCACACAGTTATTAAAGAGAATTTTATTTCTTAAAATTTTTCCTATCCATATGTCTAGTGACTTTTCGATCGGACACAGTCAGACATTACTGACAGTTGTGGAACTGAACGAATCAAATGACTACAATAAAAAAAACAGCTCAATATTTACCCAGATAGATGATCTAAGTGTAATTATATCTTTACAACTGTATATGCTTGTGTGGGTGAGTTGTAATTGCATGTACAGTACTTGCGATATTGTTACTGTAAATAAACTATTTGAAAGTAGCTTGTATAGATACTGTCACCACCACATTTCTTGTCATTTCTTTAGTTGTTACTCGAACGACTTAACAGTATAGTTAAATTGCAAGTTAAGGAAGCGTTACTTTAGAAAGTCATTTTAAAATACAACATTAAATTAGGTTCTGACAACAGTAATGAAACTTTATAGATACTCTCAAATTTATGTTCTTCAAAAAAAAACTTTGAAAGCATTCACATTTAACTGTAGTAATTGTAAATTGTTCAATGATACGTTTTGATTGCTATTATCAGCAAATTTCAAAAATCATTGTTCATCATATGACAGATGCGATAATAATACAAATAAGTTATTTTAATTTATAGAATAATACGAGTATACTGCTAATACCGGTCCCTCAGTAAGAGTACCTGTAGTGCATAACTTCGAAATTATGCAAGTATTAATTTCAGTTTTTTTTGAGGTTTAATTGTATTTTGGAAATTACGTGAAGAAAAAAATAAGAGAGAAAAATACTGTATTTGAACTCTTTGGAAAATGTAATAAATTGGATTTGAGAGATTGTATTGAATGAATTAATTGTGCATTACTTGAAGTCTGACTTTCGCTTCAAAGCAAAAGTTGTGTTGAAGTTGGTGAAAATGTTTTAAGTTTATTTGTAGTTTAAGATGAGAGAAGAGATCGATAAACAGTAATGGATCGAAACTCATTTGTGAAAGCGATGATGAATTGTGAGGAGAGTTGTGCCAGTGGTTTGTGAGTGGGAAACCGAACCTTATTGACGTACATAATTTACGTTTTATTGCGCATTTACGACCTGCTGAACTGTTCACTATCTCCACCAACACTTCCTCTTTTTTTCTTTCTTTAAACTTTTTCCTCAGTAAATTTTATGGTCACACTATGTGTTAACTTAGAGGTTATCATTTTTAAAATAGCTAATTCGAATTTATGAATTGTTCGTAGATCAATTACTTGACCCTATCATTGATATCCTTTTTGTTTTGTTGAACATTTTACAGTAACCACTATCCTTTTGTATGCCTAAAAATCTTCTCAATACTTTTTTATCTTTTGAAATTATTACAAACAGTAAAGATGTGATAGGTAGAGTTAATCAATGATTACCTTCAGTAATCAGTGTGTCTTTAGCAGAGTTCACCTGACCTATTCCCGTAGGGTCATCTCTGCTTCATTCACCGATTATGCATCGTTAATAGACTATGCATGTGCAGAGTATCGTCCCATCTTCATATTGCATATATAAATTCACATTTTATTGCTCGATTTACGACTCGTTTACGATAATGGCCGAATGTACTCTTTTCCCTTTATCTCTCCCTCTCCTTTTTTACCTATCTTTGCCTCTTCTCTTTATCCATCACCTCCTTTCTCTCTCTCCTTTCTTGAGACACACACACATACAGAAATATAGACCGATCGTACAGTTGACCAGTCAGTTATCGGACATGAACAATGAGAGAAGAAAATATAAAAAAAGAAACGAAGGGATTAATTTAAAGAAAAAGGAGGAGAATGGAAAAGGTCACGTTGTTTGTAAATCATTATTTTTGATAAGAAAAGAAAGGAAGCATTACTGTTGTTGTTGTTGTTATTGTCATCAACTAGCTGTCATCAGCATGTCATTGTTGTCACCACAATCATTATCATCGTAATTTATCGTTATCATTGCCGATGCCATCATTTATCGTCACAGTTTCTGGGTACCCACCCTCTCGGTGGGCCTCATTTCCATTTAATTCAACACAGCTCACGCAACGTTTCCACAATAAAATCCAACAATCTCTTCTTATTTCATTCTTATGTATTACAGAAATTACTTCTGCTACTATCAGTTGCTGCTAGTTATTATCATTTATTCTCCTCAATTTTTCCTTTTTTGAAATTTGTAAAATGCTAGAAGTGAAGTTAGCTGCACTGTGACTGAATTTTAATTCTCACCGACTGTTCTTACTACGAAACTTTTTTTGAAATTCAAATTTTCTATGAAATGAAATGTCTATGAAATTTAAATTTCTCCAAGAAAAAAACAACTCATATGGCAACTCACTTGAAAGGATTTCATAGACAAATATTGAAGAAGCGATACTCGACGTTTTGCTATTCGGAAAAGTGGATGAAAAGGAAGCAGCAGTTTTGATCATTAATCTTTTCCCCTGAGAAAAGGCTTTCTAATCTGCGTGTTCGGATCAAATAGTCGCACAAAGCTTGCTGCATATCACTTCCTGTTATTTTAAATGTTTTTTTGAAATATTTTCAAGTACGAGCAAATGATAATGACGTTGAAAATATTTTTTAATTTAAATTTCTTTTTCATTATTTCAATTGGATTATTATAGATTCCCAAACTATAATGCTTTACAACCAGCGTCCACATCGCACCTGCCGGTGATAAGTGGTGAACGAACGGTGCAAATAAACCAGCCGGTGTTTCCATGGATGAAAATGAATGGTTGGCCTAACATTTACAAATATTAAATAAAATATGAAATAATAGCTCATTGTCGGAATGTTTTAATTTACCTGTTCAGTTTAAATCACAGTAATTTATAGAGAAGAAATGAAGGGAGTAAGTTTTACTTGAATACTTTTTGTTTTAGTTTTAAAAAATAAAACTTTTCTCTTTCTCAAGCATTACTATTTCATTCTAATATTACAGTCTTCATCTCATCTACTAATAGTGTTGATACGGTAATAAATGATTAGCATATATTTTATCTGACAACGTTTTCTTATCACTTGATAAGATAGACATGATGATATCTAGTGACATCGATCTATTGGATGATGAGTAGTAGTATTTGAAGTGAGAGTTGTGAAAGTGATGATTAAAGGATATTTCAAAACTAAATTTTAATACCAATAAATTAGGATAAAATGAGGATGTAATATAATAGGAATGATTTAAATGAGTATAAATTAGTTGCCTAAAGATTTGATCATCTAAATCAGAAAATATTTTCTTATAAGTAATGATTTTTCTTCAAATAGTTTATAATAATTTTCGAAAAATTTACCTAACAATTTGTCGATTTCTCGAGGGGCAAAAAAACAGGTAGTTCAAATTTTGCTGTAAAGCTTTTTGGAATTATTGAATGAATGGAAGAGAGTGGAAGGAATGGCAGTTTGAAATGAATAATGAATGCTTGTTAAAGCTATTATTTCGTTCCTTTATGTTTGGCCTTAAAGGCATACAGGAAAGGCCGCTGCATAATCCTTTTGCCATCCCTTAAAAACAAATATTACAAATATTTAAGATTTATTATTGTTCTTGTTATTAATTGTCAACTTTTAATTTAATTCGAATAATCTATAAAACAGCCATGATGCTACTAATGGTGGTGAACTATCGTAATTTTATTTAAATTTGGACTGAAGAATTGAAGTGGAAGTGAAAGAAGATAGACGAGAAAAGGGAAAGTGAAAATGATAAAGTGGAAAGGATGGTTTCTTTTTTTTAATTGTGCTGTTTACAGTTTGATTGTGTAGTGAAATAAAATTTTAAAATGAGCTGCATGTTCACGGGTGGCAATTGGATAGGTTGATTTATTTCGTAATTGAATGTGACGTTTCGTTCAATTTAATGTGTCAACAGAATTTCACTCTGTAATATCATAACTTAATTATATCTTTGATAAGAACACGTGTATGTGTGTGTAGAGAGAGAGAGAGAGAGAGAGAGAGAGAGAGAAAGGAAGATGAATAATTTCAAATTTTGAGAACTTTTTCTTCTTCTTACTAGAACTAAAGTTCCGTTCCATTCCAAAAATAAATAGCTTATATTTGTGTGCATAGTGCTTCGATGTGATATGTAACGCGTTTGTCCTGATAATAAATTATCGGCAAACATCAAAAGGAAAAAAACTTAGATGTCCGTGTATGTATGTGTGGTGTGTGTGTGTGTGTGTGTGTGTGTGTGTCTGGAAATCCATTGAGTGTGAATTGACGGGATATGTAAGGAAGATGAGCGCAACTGTTCAACAGTTGACAACAAAATCCCTTCCCCTACTGAAGAGGGTTCAAGGTCCGCGTTATATTCCGATACCTTTAAGGTTCAGTGCTAGTCATAACAATGAGACTGTTGCACTCAGTACGATGATATATTACTCCTTTACGATTGTGACGCAGAACAGAGAAACGATATGTCGTTGGTTGAAAAAACGATCTGCTGATAAACAGCTTGTCATAGGGAATATAAGCTGTACAACAAAGTTCAGCACCTTGTCTGATTAGCACGTCAGATCATCTCATCTCTCTAATCCAATAGCAACAAATATCATCACTACCTCTACAGTACCTCTTAATTTCGAGGGATAATTTTGAAACAAGTGAATCGTATCACTCTCACTGGTCACTGATAACGATTTTGATTTACTTTTATTGACAATTTTATTTTTCATCAGTTAGTTTTAAATACATTACAGTAGTGGGTAGTATGTTTGTGATCATTTCATCCAACGACAATTGGGGGATGAATTATTCGAGAGGGAGCGAATTGTTCAATATTTTGTAATAAAATAATTTTAAAATTCATTGTAAGAAGAAAAAATTGAGTGTTTCCACGAAGCTCATAAAATTTCACCGTTAAAAGAGAGAGAGAGAGAGGGAGAGAGATTTCGAGAAAATATGAACCCAATTTCTTCTACACGCACAAAACGGAATTAACGATAACGTCGCTGGAAAAATGCTCAAATTGTTGTTTTTCCTCCTTTTTTTTCCTCTCTTCTCCCTCACTCTCTCTCCATCTTTCCCTCTCTCTATTTCTCCCGCTATATTTCTCTCTGTCGTGTCAGTAGTGCTTAGTTCTTGCAGTTTACTATTAATCGATTCGAACGAAATTTTGAAATTTCTACATTTTTTTTTGATTTTCTCCATTTTTAGTGCTAATTGTTATTGAGGAAATTTCCGGAATAAGTAAGAAAAAGTTACTAAAGTGAAATAATGGCTGAAATCACGTTGGATAAAAGTTGAGACTTCCATCTGGACTGCTTTTAATCATAATTTATCCCAAATTGAGAATATTCAAAGTCTGTTTATGGTAATGGGTTTGTTGCAGAAGAAATCGGCCATCATGAGATTTCATGAAACTGTAAGTTTTCAAATTACACTTTAGGGCTCTAAAATTAACGATAAAGATAAGATCAATGCTTTCCATGAATTATTCATAGACTAACTGCCTGAGTGACTTTATCCATTTCTGTTTGTTCATCTTTAACTTTCATCAAAATTTGAAAGTTTATTGAAATACACTGATTACTGTTCATTTAATCAAATAATCACTTTTGTCGTTAGCAGTGGTGAATGGGTCAGTAAGAATTGCTGCTGCTGAATGTAATGCCTGAAGGAATCATCGCTTGGACAATAGTACATATCACTCATTTAACAAACCAAGAAATTTTAGGGAACTTTTTAAAATGAATGAGTGAAATTTTTAATGTTTACGATGTGGGGGATTGTTTGAAGTGGAATGAATGAATACGTAATGTTAAAAAGCGGAAAAAAGGACTGTTGTGTGTAATTTATTTAAAAGAAAGTTCAAAAAATAGCGCCTGGTCCCAGAAGGCAATTGTTCATCAGTAAGCTGGATTAACTGCTTTGCAGATAGATGCCCTTTCCTCTGGAAACATTCTTCTGGCCTATCTTCATTTCCTTCATCAATAATTAACATCTTATCAGCAAATAAATTTCCATATTTGAATAATTTTTAATAAATTAAGAAGTTTAAAAAATTTTTAGCAATAATTAATAACAAATAGTAATAATAATAATAATTAATAATAATAGCAACAATAATAATAATAATAATAATAATAATAATAATAATAATAATAATAATTAATAATAATAGCAATAATAATAATAATAACAATAATAATAATAATAATAATGAACTGTGATATTATAATGATAACAATAATTGTATTATAGTAATTATCATTACAACTGATGCTTCTTCAGTTACATTAATTTAATTATTATTAGTAACAAAGTGTTGTGTAGCTTATCAAGAAAGCGATTAGCAGTTGTTTTATGAGTAATGAAGAGTGATAAGGTGTGATAGTGCTTGTGTTATTGATTAAAATGGTATAATTGTACTAGCTGTAGTGATTAACACTATCTTCTTCTGTCTACTTTTTTTTTGCATTGGAAGTAATTGTATTTTCGGCATCGATGGAATCAACAAGTGGAGAAATATTCAAAATTTTTTTAATTCGAGTCGTCTCCAATGAAGAGCTCCCCCATACATCAACGCAAAACTATACTTCTTACTTATGCTTTAATGTCAAAATTATCAAAATTAACTTAACTTCCAAGCGTCTCATCATTCTTTCAACGTATGACTTTCAATCCAAAGCTCTTATATACTTTTATACGCATAAGAATCATTTGAAGTTTCGTAAATACCAATTAAGTAGGGTTCCCATGTATTTGTTGTAATTTATCATTAGTGGAAGTCGTTAATTTCAAAGTTTGCATCAGAAGAGCAAAAGGGTAGCAGAGGCGACTATAAATTTTATGAAATTTCTTACATTCAACACAAACCCGTGAGAATTACTGCTCAGGCGAGTTTCGTTCCCAACTTGTGATGACACTTGTTGCCACTTTAATTTACTACTTACAGCTGTTTTATTCGGTCATTAATTTCGGATAAGTTGTATCTATTTGACAGTTATCCTACAATTTGAATGCAATTAAATTATCCTAAGTGCATTAATAAGCGATCTAGATGGAATCAGGTTATTATGAATGCACTAATAGTCAGCCTGGTTCTACTGTGCACTGCAAATGTTGTGGGTGGGTATACGACCTCCTATTGTTCAGTTGTTATTTCATATTACTTACATTTTTTGTCTCATTCTTATTTTCATTCTTTCCGATTTCAAATTCCTCCAATCGACTGACTTCAAAATAATAATTTAGACCAATTATTTTGCATTTTTTTGATTAAAATTCATATAAAAAAAGTGATGGATTTGAAAGATAATATCCTTTTTCATTTCATTTCGTTTTTTTTTCCTCTAAGACTACGGTTATCTCTCTCATTCCTTCAAATCTTATTTTCCATTAATGCAAGGAAATTGTCTTACTCATTTATGTCGGATGGAGAAGATATGATCCAGGGATCGAATCATCGAATCGTGCTGCATCCATTTCATTTAATGGCATACTGTAGCAAAGGAAAGGGGCAGGTGTGCGCTGCTACTGCAATGGTATGCCGTACTGCACATCATCATCCTTTTGGAACTCATTCGGTGTGAGGATCGGGTAGGATGGTTTGGTATGTGATATAGATGGGTGTGTTGGTGCTGCTGCTGCTGCTGCTATTTGTGAGTGTGTAATATTGATCGATAATTAATTGCAAAATTTTCTGATGTCTTATGAAATTTGTTAAAAAAAAAGAGCTATTTGAGGAAAAAAAAGAGGAATGAGGAGAGGAGAAAGTAAATGAATTTCATTTTTATCAAATGTATAAATGAAATTTTTAAATTTTGTTAGATTTTTTACATAATTAAAAGTTTTATTATAATTAACTTCATAATAAAAATATCAGAATCTACGAAATCTTTAATGGAAGATTCTATAACTCTCGAACTACTTCTGTTAAAATACCGAGTTACGTTACTAACAAGAGATCAAAGTATCATACAAATGATTATTTGTTTTGAAACATGAAGTCTTCATATCGATTATCAAAATAAGTGCACAAACTTAAAGTCAGTAAAATACAAAACACACACATGAATGATAGATAAGCTTACTAGCTACATTAACAATCTTATCATCTTGCTATCAGTGGCTGTAAGATGCTTTACTAAAATGCCAATGTACCGGTAAAGAATGGTGATGCTGAAAGTTGCAAAGTGCCAAGATTATAATTGATAACCTTTACTCTAACATCACTGGTATATCTAAGCATGAATCATCTCCCACTATTCCTCTCTTTCAATATCATTACTGATATGATGATAATCATCATGCTATCACGGAATTTAAAGTTAACATTGGAGTTGCAAAAACTAAACAGTTAAGAATTATCAATTAATTTCCTGTTTTGACATTGTTGTTGTTGTTGCAGATGATGGTGTTGACTGATTTTGACGAAGAAAACGATATGATAACGATTCCTTTTCATGTTTCCAAGTACATATGTGTGTTGTTTGTGTTATGTATGGGTGTGTGTGTGTGTGTCTGTGTGTATGTATGTGTGTGTACACATATTTAACACGTAAATCAAGCGTAATTTTTCGGAAATATTATAACTGGTGTTATTCTTCCATCAGCTTCATTCCTCGGTTAGCAATACTTTGTTACTTGAGGACATCATATTTCATTTTAGGATTCTTTGAAGTTTTACCGCTCATTCATTATTTTCCATTTATACCCCTCGAGCAGTCCCCGTTTAGTCAACTGGCCAAGCAAACTATCCTCTAAATATGACAATATTTCTATGACACCGATCGAACAAAGGGAGAAGACGTCCTTCTCTCTCTCATTCTATTTTTTTTAATTTATTCACACTTTCTTATGTATTCTTTTTTCCCATTAAAAAAACTTTTAGTATGGAAAAGTAGTCTTTCATCTGTTACGGTAAATTATGACTGAGAGATTGACGTGGAAAAAGCATGTAAAGATCAAAGTGTGTTGTTCTGTGAAGTGAATGAACTATGAATGTGGGGAAAGTATGGATTAAAAGTTTAATTATAACAGGAGGTTAAAGGTTGAGGTGTTACTTTTTGATTTGCACTGAAGAATTTCTCCTTCTCATTAATCATTAATTAATTTAATTTAGTAAAAAAAGTTGGAAATGTTTCCTCCTCAATCAATACTTTCCATATAAGCCAGGAGCTTTTTTTTAAGGAATCAAAATATTTTATATTAATTAAATTTCCTACTTTTCTTAAATTTTTTAAAAGTGTAGAAATTTCAAAAATTTGTTCATTAAATGTGAAACAAAAAGGAAATTGAAGAACGATAAAGAAGAAGGCCTAAAAAAAGTTCGTTTTCTTTTTTTGCAAAAGCAGCATCCTCCTCCATTCCACTTCTCAGTGGTTTATCATTCCACCAGTATAAATCAACACATATTTTGAAAATTGCTTTGACAGTTTCACCGCTCTACTTCAAAGGCGGAAGCCGCCGCTCATTTCTTCCTTCACATACTGAGCTGATGATAGTGGTTAAGAAGCGCAAGTTTTCAAAACTTTTTTATGAAATGCACAGAAAAAAAGTTATCTTCATATGTACAGTACCCTTATGTATATCAGTTTACGGTTACTTTCTAAAAATTGCTGTAGTTCCAGGTTTTTTTTTTCAGTTGTGAAAATCTGAACTGAAACTGAAAAGTACGATTTCTTAATATCATAGTAAAATGAAAAAAAAAAACTACGATGCAGGAACTTTGCTAATATTAAATAGAAAAATGAGGAATTGTTGTTGAAGCGAGAAAAATGTGAGACAAAATCAGAAATGATCTAAATATCATTTTTGTCTCCGTTGACCTTGTGCACTCTGTTCTCCATGATTTATTAAGCATTTTATATTGGACTATGTTAGGTCACCTAATATGTGCATTCTCACGAACTCATCAATACTCATCATTTTTCCCCCCAATTATGCTAATATATTTTTTATGAAATAATTTATAATAGTGAATTCTGAAAAATGATCATTGATCTTTTGTTCACGTGTTTTCAGGTGGCAAAGGCGGTGAATCAAAAAGGACGCGGCAAACATATAGCAGAAATCAAACATTAGAACTTGAAAAGGAATTTCATTATAATAAATATTTAACGAGAAAAAGGCGACAAGAAATTTCTGAAAGTTTACAATTATCCGAGCGGCAGGTTTGTTTCAGTTTTAAAATATTTAAAACAAATTTTAAATTATTTGAAAATTATCTTATTGTAAGAATTCGAATTGAAGTGGAATAAAGTGTACTGTAGAAATATTGAACTTAATGATAGAAGTATAACTTGTAGAAGTGTAGAAGGAGCAATTTCTTTTTTTCCCAAAATAAAATCATTAATTGTTTCATAGGTGATTTGTGCTTGTTCCTATGATCGATCGTAAATATCGTTTTGGTTGATTTTAAAGAAATTTTAATGATTGAAATTTTAATGATTGTGTTATTTTGAAAAGATACCGCATGTATTTATCTGTTGTGATTCTTCGTAGATTAGTGGTAGTTTGCAGTAATACTTCTGATGTTATCGTAAACAGAAGCCTTGATGGATGATAGCTGCGTTAGTGAATAAGCAGTTTAGGAGTTGGTGGTGATAATTCCTGCACAGATGAATACTTGTAAATGAGTTAATTAATCGCGATATTTATATTTGCTAGCAATTTTTTCAAATATATTTTATTTCTTTGAAAAATTTTAAAATCATATGACTTTTCAAAATATTTTTTTCCCTCTCGCTCTCTCTCTCTCTCTCTTTCTCTTGTGCAATGATCAAGCTAGACGCAGTAAAATCATCCCACATATACATCAAGAAGTAATCTGAATATGACCAGTTCATCTGTCCTAAATACACCAGCAAGTAATCTAAATTTGAATGTAATTGGGTGACCTTAAATGTGTATGTTAGCAATGAATTTTTTTGATCCTAAAAATTATTTATTTAGTATCTGTTCCTGTCAAGTTCTTTCTGATTAGAAGAAAATTTAAAGATCGGGAAGGATAAGAGGTCCCTACTGCAAATGAGTGAGGAAGCACATATTTATCACCCACAATATCCCTACTTCTCATCATTCTTACCTATTTATTAATCGTGCACTGAGAATTTTGATCACGTACGTATTCGTTTATCTGACAATATTTGCTTGCAAAAATGCTATAAGCAAATAAATATTTTAATTTTCATTTTAGTTTGCTAAAATAAACTTTTCAAAATGATGCAATTTCAAAAGGAACTATGAAATGTCGTTATCATTGATAAATTCAAAAATTGAAAACTTTACCCTTTTTTTCTGTAATTTTGCGTAATTTTAAATTTTTAAAATTAATTCTTGAAAATGGAAAGAATGATGTCTTATCGAAATCATAGCATATTGTAACAGAAGTAAAGTTTCCATAACAAAATTTATAAAACAAAAAAGGTTTTTTTTTTCTCTTCGTGTCTCATTAAATCATCTGGCGGAATTTCATTCTTATTGTAGTGAAGATGAACAATGTATCCCCTCTTGCTCCCCGCTCACGGGGTTTTTCTAATTTATTGCATCACCTGGGTGGTCCCATTAAGGGAAGAAAAGAAAGGGAAGGAATACTCCCGAGGACGACGAAACATTCTTTTCAAAGATGAGCTTCTGTTTTTTTTTTGTTCTTTTTTTTCAACCGTTCCATTTCTCTCCCTGAATAAACTCTCTTTTGTTCTTTGCCGACTTGGTTTCCCTTTTTTTTAGTATCAATCACGAAATCTTTTGTCTCAAAGGAGGAAAAAAATGAAAGAACTTTTGATTTGATTTTATAGATAAGTTGGTGGTGCTGATCTATTCCTATGGAATAATAACTAGTGGGAAGAATAAATGATTGTTTATTTATGATGTTAACTTAAAATTTCTTAGGTTTAGAGTTTAGAATTTTCAGAGAGTTTGCATGAATTGGGCGTTATATGGAAATCTGGAAAATTAATTAAATTTTGCATCAATTAATTAATTAATTAATTCCAGGTGAAAATATGGTTCCAGAATAGGCGAATGAAGCATAAAAAGGAATGTAAAGGTGAAGTAACAGCAGCAAATGAAAGTGATGAAAGCGCCGATGAACAGATACCAACGTGACTTGAGAAGATTTAGTGGTAGAAGTACTCAATGGTATCAGCTCAAATGCGTGAAATATTCGCCAACTAGTCATAACAGTAGTGAAGTATACAGTCATCCACCGGTCAATTCGACATGTTCTACAACATTTCACACTATCCTTGATATTAACGAGTACGCCGACAAAGAGATCTCAACAGAAATTCTCGTATAATAAATTTATTTTTCTTCATTCGACGACCCAGTCAACATTTGAATAGAAAAAAAGGCTAATTTTGGAAGGGCTCAATTCTTTCATTTCATTACTTCTTGATAAACAAACCGGATAAAATTCCAAAGCGAAAAACTGACAAAGATGTACCGAATGCGTGCCGTGAAGCGGGCCGGAATTGGGTCGACGATATCGTTTTTGTAATTGTGTAATTATTAATTTTTGCTTAATTTCTACATTGTCAACCTCTATTTTAGCTACAAATTTGCTTAGATATCTCTCTTTTGTTTTCCCACTTTTCTATGTTTCAATTCCTACACAATTAATTAAGTTTGTAGAATTAGATTTGAAAATTTCCAATAGCAATTATATTTGTATGAAATAAAATGATCGATTATCCTAAAATTTTCAAAATTACTACTGTAGTCTTGAAATTTTGCCAAGCTCTAATGAATGAACGATTCGATTGATGAATTTTCGTTGCTTAAGCAGCTATTCCATATATGACCAATGTTCCGCACACTATTTCACTGATTAATAGATCAGGTGATAAGTGGAAAAGTGATCGATAATGGGATTAAATTAGATTGTTAAGGAAAGAAAATTAAATTAATAGCTTTCAACTTATCATCTCTGATCAAGTTTTGTTAATATTTTGTGATGCTTGTAAGTATAATTGATTTATTAAGTTGTCTTCCGACTGAAGTTTGAATTAAAAACAGTTGAAAACTCTGGCAACAAATAATCTAAAAAGGAATTAAAGCACAAAACTAGCTTCCAGGCAAGTAAGATAAAATATTATTTCGTAGTAAATAGGTTTAGTTGATTTTTCCTTAAAGAAATTTTATTTAGGATTCTTCGGTACCATATCATTATTGCTGTATCATTATAATATTATTATTATATTATTGCTATATTACTATTATATTATTTTATTATTATTATATTATTATATCGTTATATTATTACTATTATATTGCTATATTAATCTTATATTATTATTATTGTATTACCAATATTGCTATTAATTATTATTATTATTACTATTATTTGCCATCAATTATTTATTGCCATCATTATATAATAATAATAATAATTGATAATAATAATAATAAATAATAAGTAATAATAATAGTAATAACCATTGATATAATTATTTCAAACTTTTATTATTTGGCATTATTAATGCGTGATACATGGTATATATCGTGAACATGACGTTTGATATTGCGGGCATTTTCCATTTTATTAAAATTTTTACTCTTTCTTTCTTCACATGTATATTTGTTTGTTTTTGTTCTTTGTGTTTTGTTCATTTGCGCTTTTTTCCCAACAAATTGGTCATTTCGTTGTATATTGCAAAACAAAAATGTTCCAATAAAAACATATGGAAGCATTTGAATGTACAAAAAACATCAAAAATTTTGCGAAATATTCCATGAATTATTGCTTAAGGTATTTAATGAAGGCAACTGATGAATTAAATTATTGATCGGAAATGTTTACTGCCACAAGTTCGATTGTCAGGTATGAATTTCACTTGGTTAGACTAAAATCCTCAGATGGTTAGTTAATTCATCCAAATAAGGAGAGGTCAATGAATGAAAAAAGGAAAGCGATGAAATTGATGGCAGGTTGATAAGATGGAATGATAACTGTTGGTGATTTAAATGAAGCAGCAGCTTTATTGAACCGAACTTTTTTTCTTAATTTTTTTCACTAAGGCTACACTGATCAAATTCATTAATCGAACGCTTTGGCTTCTTGGCTTCCTTGCCATCGCTCTTCTTCTTTCCTGCAATAGATCGACTAATAATTGTTTGTAATAAATTTAAAATATAATTCGAATTCAATTATTACCTTTGTTTTTATTCTTCGACTTCTTTTTGCCTCCTTCTTTTTCATTTTCTTCTTCCTCACCTTCTTTTTTCGACTTATCTCTCTCGGTAGTAGCAGCTTCTTTCTGAAATATGAAACTTTTATGATTTGATTTGAGATTATTAAAATAGAACTTTAGTTTACTTAGCAGTTAAAAAAGTTTACTTTAAATTACTTAATAGTTTTTGGAATTAAAAAAAGGAGGACATGTTCATCATAATCAGGTGGTTTATCGCCTTCAAATGCTGGAAAATCGTAAGGACATGGTCGATTTATGAATTCGATGTGGTACTCGTGTTTCCAGTCAATTTCAGAGTTTCGCATATCCTTGGGAGGTTGTCCATATACCATTCTAAACACAACGATAGAATGAATACTTTAAGTTATAATTGAGGAATTTTTCAGAATCGTCCCTGACACAATGGGATATCGCTTTTTGGAAGCAAAATTTTCTGAAAATAAATTTAATTGAAATGCCACAGCTTTGAAACTGGCATGATTTGAAATAATTCTACAATAAAAGTTTAACTTTTACTTTTGCACGAATAACAAAAAGTCAGATAAATGTTTATTGGTCAGTGGAATATCAAATAAGAGTTGTATTACTAACAAAGCACTACATTTATTTGTAGTTAGCACTTCAAAAAAATTTTTTTCCTTAATAGGAACGGTAGATCCTAATCTTTTAATAATAACAGGTACGGCTATGTATATATATGTATTCCAAAAACTTTCAAAAACTATTTTATTGCTTCAGATAAAAAAGAATGTATGAGAAATAAATCGATCGATAATTTAAGACTAATTAAGTGAAAAACAAGCTATTCTGGATGTGATCAATCACGATACGACCATTATAATCTCAATAGTCTCATATAGCTTTAGTCTTTAAAATTATCTGTATGGTCTTATTAAGTTTAAAAAAAGTTAAGCCTTAAAGAAGTTAAGCCTATTAAAGTTGCAATTAGTTGTAAAAGTTTAAGGAAGCTTAATTTGGATAAATTTATAACACATTCAATCTATCCGTTTTTACTTGGTTTTTTTGAATATATGTTCTACAGCTGTATCACCCTTTTGATCATTTTCGGTATCCAACTGTTTATATTCATCATCCGGTTGTGCCTGATAATCAAGATATGGGAACAAGTGATCATCCAATCCTTTTTCCTCATCATGGAATACATTCGACGAACAACAACCCATTCTAAGCGGATAACATAGATTCCTTCTTTTTATATTGGTTAAGGTAGTTGACGTGATAATTAAAAATCACGGATAAAAAATCTCAATTTTATTGGACTTTCATCTTTCGATTCCACGAGGACTTTATTGTAAATAAAAGTTGGCTTTACAAATTTCAGCAATGTTAAATTTAAATGATTCATTGGTGTGAGATGTCAACTGAAAAAATGGAATAAGATGGAGTTATCTGAGATTTACTTCATAACCGACCTCTACTGTACATGATTTTCAAAAAACCACCTCCGAGGAAATCTGTTAACGTAATAAAATATAATCGCCGTCCCGACAGCCGCTCTTCAGTAACACCCCCGTATCAAAAATGAATCCAAATAGAATGCTCAATGTCTTTTTATGCGTTATTTTTGATGAAATGAGAACGAACTAACGATCTAGGAAGCCTAAAACTTTGAAGAACAAAGACGAATGAGATCCGCACACCTTCATCATCAAGCAGAAAACTCCACGAATTGGATGTTGTAAAATTATAATCAAACAAGTTCAGTGCTATAAACTAATAATTTATTAACACATCTAAGAAAACAGGTTGCGAAACATAAGCAACTGTTTGTAAACTTATATAAGAGTAATCACTGTAAGTACTATTAGAAATTACTATCAGAAACGCGCACTGGGAAAAATAATTACAATGAAGAAGCAAATAAACTCATCACCAATTCATTGAAAAAAACAAAATTCAACAACCAAAACCCAAATATTTTTTCCATAAACTTACTTTTACGAAAAAATATAAAAGAACCAAAAGAGTGCAAACAAGTAAACTCTGAAAAACAATCACATTAGACCAACTTGCCTGGCCGGAATTTGCAGTCAGCTTTTACCTAACTCCAAAACTCAAAAAATACATATACACAAATTTGTCGGGAAAAGGAAGCTTTATAACTCGCATTACAAAGTAAAGTATCTTGTTGAATTTTCTTTCATTATTTTCCAATTTGGACTATGCTCTTCAGAAGAAATCCAACTAAAATCCTGCACGTTACGCCAGTTGTTATTTTGTGGGTCTTGTTCAAAGCCAACGACGTTATACGGTGCAACTTCTATTCCATCACAGTCTTCAATGATCAAGGCACCGTATACCTAAACTGTTTCATTAAAAATTACTCCACTTTCCTTATTAAAATTCAGTCATAAAACTTAAGAACGACAATACCGTTGAGAAAAACTTTAAGATGTAACCAACATGTTAGCGTTATCTTGTTCTTATCTTTTGCTTTTCCTACCACCTTTAATAAAACACAACATATGCTAGTCAATGATGACAAGACAATAACGTAACAGACGCTGAACAGAACCGTACCTAAATTCTTAAAAAAACAGTGACACAATTTTGAAACAAACCTCCACATAGAATCGAATATGATGGCTATCGTGGATTCTTACTTGTTGTGCAGCGACTACAACTGTCAAATTTTCACAATCTCTTATTAGAAGAGAAGTTTTAATCGGTGCAAAAATTAGAGTGGTATTTTTCACGGACTTTATATGTACAGTCGATGCTTTGAACGGGATACGAACCACAGCACTACTGACATCGCTGATAATAACTTCTTCACCATCATCACCCTTCACTCTCAGCTCTTTCCCATGCTATAATGCAATTTTTTTCTGTTTTGTGATACCGCAGTAAAATCCAAACGATAACATAAAATAAATAACACCTACAAGTAAAACATTTCATACTAATAAAAATATACCTCCGCAGTTATTGTGACTGCCTTTCGCAGCAGTGGCTTGGTTACTGCTTGAATGGGTCCAAGCGGACTATATTTGGCAATAGCAGTTTTTTGTGCTTTTGATTCTTTTGATTCTGCAACACCTTCTTTTCCGACGCTAAATGAAAACGTTGATTGATGTGCCAATCCAATTTTTTCTTGCAATCGAATGCGTAGAACATTTAAGGCTTCTTTTAGACGACGTGATTGGTGGCCAGGTGGGATTAATGTGAGAGTAGTTTCCAATTCTCGCAAAAATTCAGATTCAATGTTAAGTTCTGAAGAATTCATCAGACGTGTTGCTTTTGTTAATAGTTTATCAAAATCTGTTGCATCAGCTGAAGATGTTTTAATCCCAGCCGTATTCCGTGTATGACGTGCTTCCAATTTTGCCAACATATGTTGACGCTTTTCGCTGACCAAATCAGCACTACCAGTGCTTATTTCTGGCTCCATTAATAAATCAGATTAAAAATTAAAGGGTGCAAATACTTTCCGAGCGCAACTAGCAAGCAGCAAAATTTGAGATAAATGATATAAATCTCTAAGTATAGCAACAGATCCTATTCGAATTTTCTGTGGTGTGCACGTCGAGGAATCCAAGGCATAAGCACTTCCGAGAATTTACGCCCGTCCACTGAAAAAATGAACTATTTATGCACCTAAATAACACAACTCTATTTTACAGTCAATTTCAACTTTATATGATAGCTTTAACTTGAATGCTGTCATAATTAAAATTTTTACAAAAAAGTTTACAGTTTGTCAAATGCTGGAAGTCTTCTGGATGAAGCGAGATGTAATGTTCAATAACAGCGTCACGAGTTTTATAATGATACTCACGAAGAGAGCCAATCACGTATCCAACGCCTCCCACAAAAGCTAAGAGAGCGAGGCGAGGAAAAAAACCTGAAATGAAATTCAAAGTTGCAATACACGATCGCAATTTGCACTACAAATAATGGCTACCATTAAGGGAGCTGCTGAAACGAAAACCAAAATTCTCCTATTCAACGACTAATGCTTGTTTTTTTTTCTAAGATTTTTTTTTATCTTTTTTTTATTTTTTTTATCCATTTCTAAGATCTATCACATATAAATTCATGGGTTCCTCATGTTTGTTATTTTAATGAAACTAACTGTAAAAAAATGGTTTCCTCGCCCAATCCGTATAATATTTCCAGGATAACACGCTACTACCAAGAGCCAAAAAGGTAACACCCCAACGACGTGGCCAAGTTGTTGGATCAGCTAGTTTGAATGGTCGGGAGTTATCACGCAAATATGCCTCACGTCGTTGCAACTCTTCTTGATCCACCGTACTGCTTTTTAACATCCCCTTAATTTTATTTTTTACTCATTAAAATGAAATATTATACATTACAGCATTATCGACGCACCTGCAATACAAAAGTTGCCAAATGATCACTTTGATATTTCGCAAACTACTTTAGAGAATAAAGATTACTCTGGAGAAGAGACACATAGCTACGTGAAGGATAATTGAAAGAGTACAAATGACTTTGAACACTACACACTAAGAACGACAGGAATATAGCAAAGCTTTAACAGCAGACAAAACTTTGCAGTTACAGGGATAGTAATACAAGCTATAGTAAAAACCGACGTTATCCTCGGGGTATCTAAGTGTTAACGGTCAAGATGCGCTGGGTATATGCCTTCTTCTCTCCATTCATCAAACTTCTGTACCCATGACGATGGACAAACATCCATAAAAGTGTTGTAAAAGAATTTGCATGGTTTGTGGTCTTCACCCAACAAATTGATGCATCGGTAATAATCCTGATAATAATCACTGCACTGGCGTCCCATCTTTATTTGCTGATAGCGAGCATCCAACGGAGCTGACCAGAGTGCCCTATCGGTGTCGGAAGCAGTTTGTTTTTGATTGTACTTTCGGTCAAACCATCGCGGATCGTCCGGTGAACGGTTCACGTAATCATTCACATTCAGCTTCTTCAGTCGCTCACTCAACGTCAGCGGTAGCTCCCCGAATTTACTTGATTCTCGTTCTGTTTTACCCTTCTCGGATGCCATTATCTTCGTATTTTTTTCAAATCTGCAAAAACCTCAATCAGCCATCAGCCGGATCCAAGTCTTCCAGATGAACCGTCTACCTGAATTCAGTGCTACAGCCACCCCCCCCCCTCCCCCTGCAGCGCCTACGGAATAAGCTCGTCGATCAATAGCGAACAATTCACAACATATTTGTATAGAAAGAAATCAATCGCTCTGAGACAAAACATTTCGCTGCAGCCCTTACATAAATTTTGGTTGGTTGTAGATTAAGCGCATTCATGTGAGCAGGGTGGAGAGGTTGTGTAGAACAGTAGGAAGTGGGGAAACCGGTACTGATGTAGGAAGACATTTCCGGACGGTTTATATTCGGCAGGAAGATGTTATCCTATGATTTGCATGTGTACTACAGGTTTCGCGTAAATTATGTCGTCGCTGAAGCGGTCGTCGAAGGTCGGTCAGCGCATCCATCGGGAGCGTCCTCAGGTTTGTTGTGTTACCACACTTCACACTTGTCAAGTTCCTATCGTAAGGAATTAATAACAGCAAACGTATTTGAACTTAAGAGTTTTAAAATAAATTTCAAATACTGTTGGGTTTTATTCTACAATCTCATTTGATTAATATATAAAGAAAATTTGCAGCCGGAATCGCGCGCACAGCTTGGTCTTTTGGAGAAGAAGAAGGATTATATTCAACGTGCTAGAGATTACAATTACAAGAAACAGAAGTTGCAAAGGCTAAGACAAAAAGCATTGAGTCGAAATCCGGATGAATTCCATTTCCATATGATTCGAAGCCATGTTGAGGTAATTTTTTTCTCCTTTTAATTATTTTGTATTCTGTATTATGCGTAATTCTTTGATTTGGTGTTTTTTCCTTCAACAGTTATGGAAAAACCTTTTCTCTAAAAATTTTGCAGGAGGATGGAGTGCATCATGAGAATACTCCAGAACCTGATGAGGATACATTGGTGCAAAAAAAGCTAAAGGATTTAGAAGATTTGAAATATGTAAAGCATCGATTGAATATTGAAAACCAAGTAATTTAATCTTTTTGTGGTTACGTATTTGAATTATTGGAATAGCGAAAAGATTGATTAATGAAGATTAAGATTATAATAAGCAGATAAAAAGTGGCAAATGTCTGTTTTTTATGCCGTAGAAAATATTATATGATATATTTAAAACATTGTTTGAATGTTTTTAAAACATTTTGAAATTTTTTTAAAGGATACTTATGTAACTTTTGCGCCTCTTTTTAGAAGATTGAAAAACTGAGAGCAACCCTACATTTTGCGGACACCGTGGTTGCGAAAAATACACATACCATTTTCGTGGACACAGAAAAAGAAGGTTTCGATATTTTGTTTTCTAAAAGTTTGGAGGTGTTTTTTAGCTTAACAGAATAGGGATAGTTGACAAGCAGATCATAGCTAGACTTTACCTGGGGAGCTTAATTCTATCGAGTGTTTCCCTCACGAAAGGTTCTCCAAATAACTAATAATTTGGATATAAGTAAGTTAGAGTAATGCTTTATAGACTGGCGTCGTAGACTATTTTTTAAAGCCATGATCCTTATGTTTATGATGATGGCCAGTAAGTTTCTAGTGCAAAGTCTTAAAAGGTAGTTGAACATCCTTCATTGTATCTTTCAAAGCAGTCGATTGCCGTTCGTGATAGAGTGTTATTTTCGAAAATGATCCATTATGCTAACTGTTTATGAGTTTATTTGTGCAGTTAATTTAAACAGTGAAGGCTTTTCATTGCAAATATTTTATATCAACATATGTTTTAGCAAAAAAATTTGATCCAGCGAGATATTTTAACACGCCGAAAGAAGTTTTGGATCGAAGGTATAATCGACCGCGTATTTCTACTCTTAAGAATAGCACCATTATAAACGCCAAAAGAAAAGACGATGTAAAGGTATGCTCGCAAGAGGTTTTTGTCTCTATTAACCGTATAAAATGTGTTATCATTAATCCCTCGGTTTCCTGAAGGATATCGAATTTATTCCGTCCATTTGCTTATTAGGATATCTTTTTTCCGATTTCATATGATATTGCCATTTAATTGCATTAATTTAACTTTATTATTCCATACATGCTGCTCTCCCAATGATATTTTATCTTTTCAGCCCAATTTTTTTTTGTTCTTCACTAATTTGATCGCTATTTCTAAATTTGAAATTTAGAAGCTATCTTAATAGATCTGATCATATGTTTCTAAAACATGGTTCCTTAATACGATTTGCTCAACTTTATTTCAAAACTATGAGTCATTAATTTTTTTTTAGCAAGCAGATCACGAACGGCGAAAGATGTACAGTGAATTACTGAAGAGGATGCAACGTGCTAAAGAACTGAAAATTGTTGTTGAGAAATTAGAAGTTAAAAAGAATTTAGCAGAAAGCAAAGGAAAAGAACTGCGGCCCAAGAAGGTTGCATTATCTATATCTTTATGTTCTAGATTTTTATTGGGAAATAGTTTTTTAATATTCCCTCTTACTCATATTCTTCCTTATTAATTTCGAAATAACTTCATCTGAGTCGCACTTTTCGCAAATTTCTTCTTTATTTACTGTCCAGTAATTTCCATATCTTATTGTGGTTTATTTTCCTGTACTTTTAGATAGCGAAAGGAGCACCGATGAAAGCACCGGTATATAAATGGATTTATGAACGAAAAAAGTAATAGTTTTATTGTTCCATTCAGATGGAATAAACATTTTGAGGCTTTGGCTCAAAGTTACATGCCAAAACAATATACTTGTTTTCGACATTTTTTTATTGCAAAATTCGAATGGAATAGATTTTTAAAAGCATTACCTCAAAGTTATGCAATTATGATCTTGTGGTGATAATTCTGCCGTTTTTGTCAGTTGATGAATATTTCATTACATTTTTAATAAATATTTTGCCAGACAGAAAGTGTGATTTCATATGTTTGTAACGATGGAAGTCTTTTTACCGCTTTCTTAAAATGGAAGCTTTGTACATGTATGATTATATTGAATATCAACATAGCATGTGTTGAATTGCTTTACGAATTTTTAATTAAAGTTGAAAGGTTTTATGACAATGAGTGTACGGTCGGATCTTAAGTGTCTCAATACGTGCATACTTTGTTAGCATTTGAATGCATGTATAAGTTTTTATCGTTGAAGGCAATTTCATAAGTCTGGTCAGCTGGAAGAGTAATCCTTCACCTTTAGTCAAGGGATACTGATACATTCTGCTTAATTCTAATTACAAAAGCTAAGTTTCATTTGGATTGAAATTGCATGAGTAATGTATTGGTTCAGTCTTGAATTGGTAACAAAATTATTTTGCAGTAGGAAGTAAGGCATTTTAAAGAAAAATAAATATTCGCAATAATGTGTGACATTTTAGCAACAGTTTGGTTTATTTAAGGATCATTTAAAGGTGGTTTTACTAAGCCGTTGTCATCTGTTGTTATCCTTATCACTGCACTAAAATCTGATTCGTCAGATTCATTACTCGGACTTGCTGGCCTGAAATGAATCTAGGTGTATGCATTTTTGACGATTTCAGGAATACAAATAGTACTCTTGTTAGAAATTTAACATTTTTGAGGTAACAGTTACGTATCGCATAATGTATGGCGAATAGTTTCATAAATTTTTCTGTAGTTCATGTTATCGTTCTGTACTTTTCTGCTTGTGCTCAAAATGTATCTTAGACAAAAAATTAAAATATTCGTGTTTTCAAAATCAAAAATAATCATCTCACTACTAAAATTAGATGATTATCATTCTGAATTTAAGAGAAATACTAACCTCTGTGGTAATTCAACACTGAGATCACCTGATATGGTTTTCTTCATATATGACGAATTAGAACCCGTACTAAAACTATTTGATGCACGTCTCATACGTCGCATTTCTCTATAAAAGCCATCTCTCACCGATGAATATACCTATAATTTGAAATCTTTGAGCAATTTCGTGACCCTAAAAGTTGCGAAAAAAAGGTAAAGGGATGCACTTTTTAGTAATAGTATTGACATTTCAGAAATTAGTGTCCCTATGATTGTGTTTTTAGTTTGGATTTTAAAATTTAAACCATCGTAATGAATGAAGAAAATGCGGTAAGTGTTTGATGCGCAGGATGCATAGCATTGTCTAGGAATATACACTCAGTTATGGTAGCATCAGCATAGGCTCCAAAAAAATCAGGCTTAAAGCCTAAGGCTCGAAATTTGACGTGTTTGCCGCCGAACTCTTCTGCTAGTCGTTGAACCTAAAAGATTTCATACTTTAAAAATCCTTTGTTGCTTTTTGTATCATATAATCGTGTTGTTAAATTAATTACAATTATATTTTAGAACTATTGTCGCTCATTAAATGCAGGAGTTTTATTTTGAATTAGTTTAATTTTTTTTTAATGATATGATAAATTTTTAAACCATATGAGTGCTGAATTTCTAAATTAATTAAGGCTAATATGACTTAAATTTTCACCGAAATATACGCATTTAAGAGTTTTTCAAAAATCAATTGCTTAGATTTGGATAATGAATTTAAGAAATTTAAATGTTTTTCGCAAAATATAGTGTCTTAACTTACTTCATCCATAAAATTAATGTTTGCAACAGTTTTCTTCAGAAGCACTTTAATTCCCTCCTCAATATCATCCTTCTCATCGCTGTTCAGTTTAGCATAAAAATTTGCGAAGCCATTTCGCTTCTCATGAGCTCGTTGTAAAATTTTATGGCCAATAATTTCGTGTGGATTTTGGAAGCAACTCTGAAAGTGCTATTTGTGAGATTTTTATATCACAACTAAAATAATTCAATCGGATCATTGGAATAATGAAATGTGGGCAGTAGCAAAATGAAAGTCACATTAAAGTTTCGAAAAATTTTTTCGTCAAAATTTATTTCATTCCTCTTTTGCTGCTTACTCGTTTAGACCATAATTAGTAATCAAATAAAAACCAATTAATCTTTCCTAATGAATTGATTTATATTCGCAAATAAATGACATAATTTAAATCATTTTCAATAGTACTTGCTACTCCTCTACTACAACTTTTTTCCATTCCTTTTAATCAAAAATTGAGAAGTTACTTTAAAAGTAACTAATAATATCGACGGCTTCCATTAATGAGCAATTAAATAAATTGTTGGAATTTTTTATAATTAATGAACAAATCCGTCGAAGTACTGTGAATCTGTTACGGACTAGGACAATACCTGAATAAGGTTCCGATCACGGATTGGAATTGGATGCTTTGGTTTTGATGAACTTCGTGAACTGCAAATGCTTTCCGAACGATTACGACTGATATTCAGTTCGAGAAAAGATTTTGACGAATTTCCCGCTCGGATACCAAAATCTGTAATTATCTTGTATGACATAAAAATTCACTCTTACTTTACCTGTACGTCAAACCTGTGCACTCAAATACACCTACAATTTTAAGGCTATCAATTTATATGATATGAACTAAAGAGCCTGAACAAAAAAATGACTTCGCTTATGTTTAGTTTTTAAAGGTAATAAATTGATGAAAAGAAAATTCTTTTTTGGATTTATTGAAGCTTTAAATTAGCTTCTTCATATCAATGGCTAGCTTGCAGTAGGGAACAGGGAAGTATTAATATTTAACTTTCAAGATTGTCTCACGTTGTCATCATCCATTATTAATATAATCAAACTATAGAAAATGAAATGAAATCTAATTAACTACATTATAACCTACAAGTGTTGATCGTTTTGATTCTTTTATTCCTCACACATAGTATGATACAGTGATACTTACCAACATTAAGTAGGTTATCAGTACAATTGATCGAATCAGTGGGTTTGGTTTTTGAAGGTATGATCTGTTGGGTAGTTTCATGTACAACTGATTGTTTGGTTCCAGACGATTTCGAATGTCGAATTTTCGAGCCTTCACCACCCATAGTTAATAAACTGAAATTTTCCTTCACTTCAATTATTCATCGAACACTTACAATAGTCACATGAAAATAATTTAATGAAATAATTTTATCAAAAAATTACTTTTAATGAAATATAATTGATTGTCGTGTTCACTTAGCTTACAATATTTTGTAAAATTTTTAACTCAATTAATAAGAAATTATTGGATGTGATTTATACAAGTAGAGAAAAGTAAATGCAGGAAATAGCGGAAAAACTAAACTTTAATTAAAAAAAATTTCACGTGTTGTATAAAATGTACGATGAAATAAAACGAAGTTATCAGTGACTGATATGATATGACAGATATTAATTAAATTACTCTGCAAATTTTATGTGAAATTGATAGAAAGAAAATATAAACAACTAAAAAAGTGAGAAAGTGCAATGGTATCACGTAATAATTAATATAAAGTATAGAGCTAAGTATAGAGAAATTGAAATTTCGTTCTTTTGAAATTGTAATAGAAAATTTCATTACTTCCTCGAACTAGCAGCATAAGGTGCCTTTAAGTTTTTTTTTACTAATTCAACTTACAAGCTAATAAGGTCTTCACGCTCAGCTAAACCTAGGCTTCTTCTTCATCTATCATTTCCTCTCCAACTCACGATGATAAAACGGCGAACACTGGAAGAGTACCGGAATCGATAATAATAATAATATTTCAACAAATTCATTAAACTGGAAGGAAGAAATAGGAAATGGAGAACTCAAAGAACGATTTAGTGACATTTCTGAAGTAAATTCTCGCACCAACACAACCCAAACGATGTATTTACTTAATTTGAGGTACAAAAAATGAAATGCTCAATGGATAGAACACATTTGTGTTGTGGAAGAAACTGATTTAAATAGCTTAATAATAAATGCACAACTATTTCTTAAACATTTTTATTTCTTCTAAGCCTTAAAATGTATCCACAGGTAGCCCTCAGAAGCAGTTTAATTGCAAAAAGCTTATGAGGTATATTTGGCTATTCTTTTTCTGCCAAAAAATTAGGTATAGAAAAAATCACGAATATATTTGCATAAATTGATTATTAAATAAACAATCACTGAGACGTCGTAACTGATAGTTTGTTAGCTAAGCAAATGAAAATTTTGCAGTACTTAAGCATTTTCCATGCAGTGGGATAGGAAGAGATTAGTATGAAATATTTCCTCAATGAATTTTATTTTCAGTAAAACTAAAATGATTTCACAATGAAATTACTCCTACCACTGCAAAATGTGCGCTCTACAACTTTAGTAAAATTTTTTTGTTTCAACTTCAATTTGAATTTTCATTTTAGATGGGAATTATCCAACTAGCAAATGAAGAGATAAAGTAATTTGAGCTGTCAATTACATCCTTCAATGGTTTTACTTACTATTATCATAAAGTATTATAAGCAAGTAATTTAACAAAATGTTTGATAATCGAAAATAGGAAATTAAGTGAAAGTGCGTTATTCATTAATTAGTAATGTTTAATGAAAGCACAAAAATTTTCTCACACTCTTATTAAATTATTTACTTTAAATTTAATTGTGTCTTTAAACGCATTTTAACGTTATGGCTAATTGTGGGTAGTGTTTGTTAGAATGCGAATTTCTGAATTCGGGAAAAGTTACCTTCATGGTATATGTGAAGATACAGATTATTATGAAACTAAAGTAGCAGGTAAATATCTAATTAATTAGAAAACGATATTATCCTCATGATTTTTTACTTTTTTTCAAGAACAAAAGAGAAGATCCGATGAAGTGAAATTGTCTTAGAGGCGTGAATCTATTTCAATTTTAACCAAAAAAAAGAACGATTAGAATTTTTTGAAATACGGAAGAGAAACGTCGCTAGTGGGGAAAGGCCTGGTTGATAAGAAAGTAGTGCAACGAGGAAAAGAAGTTTTTAATCCCCTAAAGTTAGTGAATCACATGAAGAGAAATCCTTTTTTTCAAAATGCGCAAAAATTTGCTCGCATCAAATAGACCGTTTAGAGTTCAAAGTTAAATTTCAAGAAACAAAATTAAAGGATAGAACTAATTTCGATCAGTTCATTTGTGTGGTTTTTCTTGCATCATTCACCTGCATCCTCAACAAATTGTGTGATATTTTCGCCTTTTCCAGTGTTGCAAGAAAAAGATAAGGCTTTGTAAACGATCAAATTGTAATTTAAATTCTGAAGTTTCAAATAAAATTTAAAAATGAAGTATGAGGAGTGGGAAATTAATTGGTTAATGGGGAGCATTTCAAATATTTTAAAGACTGGAGGAGGATTTGAGAAATAAGCAATCTGTCCTCTCAGTAAAATTGTAAAGAAAGGAAAGGGAAATGAAAGAAAAGAAAAATGAAATGACAACGAAATACTCAATCATTGATTTGTCGGCAAACAAAAAAAACGAAATTTTTAATTTTAAAAATGGGAAGATAACTTAGAATGGCACAACGAATCCTTTTGTTTCAGCGAAATGATTAAATGGAAAATACAAACAAACACAAATTTATTAGATTGTCATTTATTTTGTTTGCAAAGTTTCTAAAGCAATGGAGGAATTTTCAAACTCTTTCACTCAAAAAGTGAAAAGTAAACTTTCAATAAAAGAGTTTTTTAAATTAAATACTTATAATGATGTTTAATTAGGGAAAAAACCGTTTAATTTGATTCAACATTTGCATATCACTTTTGCATATAAACGTGGAATAAAATTTTAACATTCAAGAATTTAGCAGAATTTTGCGTGCACCGCTCAATCATCATTTATCATTATTATTAGTATTATTATTATTATTATTTATTATTATTATCATTATTATTATTATTATTATTATTATTATTATTATTATTATTATTATTATTATTATTATTATTATTATTATTATTATTAT